>VWZE01020873.1:29292-45267 GCA_013396675.1 Eubucco bourcierii | reverse complement strand
AGTGTCAGAGGGGAGATTTAGACTGGATGTTAGGAGGAAGTTGTTTGCAGTGAGGGTGGTGAGACACTGGCACAGGTTGCCCAGGGAGGTTGTGGCTGCTCCCTCCCTGAAGGTGTTGAAGGCCAGGTTGGAGGAGGCCTTGAGTGAGCTGTACTAGTGGGAGGTGTCCCTGCCTATGGCAGGGGGTTGGAACTAGATGATCCTTGAGGTCCCTTCCAACCTTACCATTCTGTGATTCTGTGATTTTATGTAATGGAGTCTAACAAATGAAAAGTATTATTGAATGGCAGGATAAAAAAGGCAGTTCTTCATAGAGACATACAATGGTTTAGGTTGAAAGGGACCTTAAATGTCATCTGTCCAGTTCCATGCCCACTGACACAAGCATGGATACCTTCCACTAGACCAGGTTCCTCAAGGCCTCATCCAGCCTGGCCTTGAACACTTCTAGGGAGGGGATATCCACAACCTCCCTGGGCAACCTGTTCCAGGGTCTCACCACCCTCACTGTCAAGAATTTCTTCCTAATCTCCAGTCTAAATCTGCGCTCCTCAAGCTCCAATCTATTCCCTCTTTTCCTAGCACTACAAGCCCTTGTAAAAAGCCCCTTCAAAGCTTACTTGTAGCCCACTTCATGTACTTGAAGGCTGCTCTAAGATGTCCCCAGAGCCTTCATTTTCTGCAGGCTGAACAGCCCAGACCCTTGCATCCTGTCCCCAGCCCTCTGACCATCTTTGTGGCCTCCTCTGGACTAGCAATTCGATATCTCCAGCAGTTCCATGTCCCTCTTATGCTGAGGGGCACCAGAACCAGATGCAGTACTACAGGTAGGGTCTCACCAGAGCAGAGGGACAGAACCCCCTTCCTTGTCCTGCTGCTCTCACTGCATTTGATGCAACCCAGCACACAGATGCCTGTTGGGCTGCCAGTGACCCTTGCTGGCTCTTGTTGAGTTTTTCACCAACTGACACCCTCACATCCTTCTCCTCAAGACTGCTCTTGAGCTACTCCTTGCCAGTTTATATTTGTGCTTGAGATTGCCCTGACCCAGGTGCAGGGCCTTGCAATTGTCCTTGAGGTTGAGAGAGGTTGAGAGAGGTTGGTTTGTGCCCACCTCTCAAGCCAGTTCCAGTCCCTTTGGATGCCATCCCTTCAGTGTGTGAGCCTGGCCACGCAGCTTGGTGCCGTCCTCAAACTTGCTGCAGGTGCCTTAATCCCTGTGCCCATATCACTGACAAAGATGGGCAGATGGCTTGCCAAAAAGTCTTATCACATGGCAATCCAGAATTATTTCAGGAAATACAACAGATAATGTAAAAAAGTATGTCTGAACTGTGGGTGCTTTGCATTTTTTCATGTAAAGTATGCAGGTTCTTAGCATTTTGCTGTGCGAAGTAGCTGCAGCACAGGATTACCAGTCCCAGGCTGGTATTGCCAGTTTCCTTGTTCAGGGGGAAGGAAGAACCATGAGCAGAGGCTCATTTTGTAGGCACAGATTATCAAAAGCCCTTAAATCTGCTTCCAAACCCCCTCATGGCTGCTGTGACAATTTGTTAGCACAGAGAACTCCCGTTGGCACTTGTGCTGCAGTGTAAATACAAGCAAAGGCTACTCTGAATATCTGTTAGCTCCAACTGGGAGCAGATGGGCAACAGGTAACAAAGCCCCCTCTGTGTTTGGCAGTTCACTATGGCTCTCTTCTCCTCCTACCTATAATGAACACCATTTACTAACTTAGATTTGCATTCACCTAAGACCAGTTAAGCAATTGGTTATTGCTGGCTTGTAGCCAGCAGGACCAGGGAAGAAATTGTTCCCTTGTACTCAGCACTAGTGAGGCCATGCCTTAAATACTGGGTTCAGTTTTGAACTCCTCACTACAAGGATGACATTGAGGTGCTGCAGCATCTCCAGAAAAAGGCAAGTAAGCTGGTGAAGGGTCTGGAGCACAGGTCTTGCAAGGAGAAGCTGAGGGAGCTGGGGTTGTTTAGTCTGGAGGAAGTTGAGGGGAGACCTTCTCACTCTACAAGTCCTTGAAAGGAGGTTGTAACCAGATGGGTGTTGGTCTCTTCTCTCACATAACAAGGAACAACACAAGAGCAAATAGCCTTGCAAATAGGGAGGCTGAGGTTGGGTATTAGGAAAAATTTCTTCAGTAAAATAGTTGCCAAGCTCTGGATCAAGCTGCCCATGGAGGTGGTAGAGTCACCAGCCCTTGAGGAATTTAAAAGCCATGTCGATGTGCTGCTTAGGAACATCATTTAGTGGTAGACTTGGCAGCATTGGGCTAATGGCTGGACTCAAGGTCTTAGAATCATGGGATTATTTTGAATGGGAGAGGCTTTTATGTGAGCAAAGAGTTCCATCAAGTAACTGCAAAAGCCATGACCTCCAAGATTCTGTATAGAGGCAAGCAGCACATTGGGATGCTGTGACAGAAGATGTAAGAAGTGACATTTACACCTCGTGCCGAAGCCCTATAGTTATTTTCTGCTACTCTTCCCACTTTGGCCTTGGCATTGCATTACTATGGGTTGGTTCACCTACAGCTGGGAACTGTAGATGAGTAGGAACAAAATTTTCACGCTCTGATTCAGCTTTTGATGATGTGAACACGTAGAACAACTCCACCCAATTCATCTAGGTGTCCAGGTGCTTCAATCCTCATCTGGTTGGTGGTGGTGTTGTCTGGCTGGGCTCTCCACAGGAAGCTTTGAGAATGCAGTCCACAACTGAACTTCTATAGAATCACAGAGTTGTTTGGGCTGGAAAAGGCCTCTAAGATCATTGAGTCTCACCACTGACCTAACACCACCATGCCTATTAAACCACATCCTGAAGTGCCATGGCCACATGTTTTCTTTAACATCTTCAGAGACAGAGACTCTGTCACCTCCTCAGGAACCCTGTTCCAATGCCTGCCACTCTTGCAGGAAAGAATTTTTTTCCTAATATCCAACCTAAATCCCCCCTAGCACAATCTCAGACCATTTCCTCTCCCTCTGTCACCTGATTCTAGGGAGAAGAAACCAAAACCCCATCCTCACTCCAACCTCCTTTCAGAGGGTTACAGAGAGCGATGAGGCCTCCCCACAGCCTTCTCTTTCCCAAACTAAACAACCCCAGTTCCCTCAGCCTTTCCTTATAGGACTTGTTCTCATCACCCTTTCCCAGCTTTGCTGCCCTTTTCTGGACCTGCTCCAGCATCTCAGTGTCCTTCTTGTAGTCAGGTGCCCCAAACTGAGTCTGGTATTCCAGGTATGCCCTCACCAGTGCTAAGTACAGGGGGATGATCACTTCCCTACTCCTGCTGGCCACACCATTGCAGATCCCACCTGGGATGCTGGTGGCCTTCTTGGTCACCTGAGCACATTGCTGGCTCATCTTCAGCTGGCCCAACACAGAATCACAGAACTACAGAATGTCAGGGGCTGGAAGGGACCTCGAAAGCTCATCCAGTGCAACCCCCCTGCCACAGCAGGATCTCCTATACCAGATCACACAGGAACACGTCCAGGTAGGTTTTGAGTATCTCCAAAGCAGGAGACTCCACAATGCCCCTGGGCAGCCTGTTCCAGTGCTCTGCCACCCTCACTCCCAGGTCCATTTCTGCCAGGCAGCTTTCCAGCCACTTTCCAAGCCTATAGCATTCATGGGGTGGTTGTGATCCAAGTGCAGGACCCAGCATTTGGCTTTGTTAAACCTCATACAATTGGCCTCAGCCTGGCCAGATCCCTTCGAAGAGCCTCCCTACCCACAAGCAGATCAACACTCCCAGCAATTTAGTGTCATCTGCAGACTTTACCGAGGGTGCACACAATTCCCTCACCCAGATCATTGACAAAGATATCAAAGAGAACTGGCCCCAGTGCTGAGCCCTGGAGAACACTTACAGTCATAGAATCATAGAATCAGTCAGGGTTGGAAGGGACCACAAGGATCATCTAGTTCCAACCCCTCTGCCGTGGGCAGGGACACCTCACAGTAGAACAGGCTGTCTAGAGCCTCACCCAGCCTGGCATTCAACACCTCCAGGGATGGGGCTTCCACCACCTCCCTGGGCAACTCGTGCCAGGATCTCACCACCCTCATGGTGAAGAACTTCTTCCTAATATCCAGTCCAAATCTACCCATTTCTAGCTTTGTTCCATTCCCCCCAGTCCTATCACTACCTGACAGCCTAAAAAGTCCCTCCACAGCTTTCTTGTAGGCCCCCTTAAGATATTGAAAGGCCACAATAAGGTCACCTCGAAGCCTTCTCCTGTCCAGACTGAACAGCCCAAACTCCCTCAGTCTCTCCTTATAGCAGAGCAGCTCCAGCCTTCTGAGCATCCTCGTGGCCCTTCTCTGGACACCTTCCAGCACATCCATATGTCTCTCGTGATAGTGGCTCTGGAGCTGGATGCAGTACTCCAGGTGAGGTCTCACCAGTGCAGAGCAGATGAGAAGGATCACTTCTTGTGACTGGCCACTAACTGAATTTGTCTCCATACCCCACCGCTCTCTGGGCCTGGCCATTCTTATGCAGTGAAGGATCCACCCATCCCAGCTATGGGCAGCCAGTTTCTCCAGGAGGATGCTGTGGGAAACAGTGTCAAAGACTTCATCAAACTCCAAGCAAGTGATGGAAACCCAAGCAGCAGATATGGGCACCACTCGGCCAAAAGGTTTCGGGAACCTGCCGAGGGCATTTCTAACATGCTCCCGTCTTTCGATCCCTCTCCCACCGTCTCTGATGGGGATACCACTGCGTCACCTCGGGTGGCTCCGGGGTGGGACCGTCTTGCCCTCACCTGCTGACCATCCGCTCTCCCGATCTCGGCAGAGGTGTGGAACTCGATAGCTAACCTCAGAAAACGTTTAGAAATCGTCTGTATCCATGGCAACCTCAACCAGACACCGCTGTAGCCTTGCCCGTTTCTAACCCCTCTACATGCCCCGAGGCCCGGGGAGAGACTCGGGCGCGCCCGGTTCCACCCCACAGGTGCCAGCCTCACCCTGCACCCCTTCCCCTCCGTCGCCACTGGGTCACGGCCCGGGCCCTCCCGCGCTGCCGGCGCGGGCGCGGCGGTTGCTCAAACTTTCCCCTTCTCTGAAGCCTCAGAAAATGGAGGCGGCGGGAAGGGCGGGGTGACCTCGGTGGCGGTGGCGGCCCCGGCCGTCGCACCGGCCCCGCTACCGGCCGCCGCCTGGCCCCTGCGGCGCGTCCGTCCGCTGGGGGGCGCTGCTCCCGCTCCGCCGGCCGAGCGCGCCCAGACACTAGCGGCCCCGCGGGCGGCTCAGTCAAACCCGCGCCGGAGTGGAGGCGTGGCCCGATGAGAGTGACGTCCCTATTGGCCAATGAACACGCAGCTTCTCTGACAGTTACGCGTCCACCGCCAATAGGGTGAGCGGGTGGGGCGGGTGCGGCGGGACGCGAGCGGCGCTGCAGGCCGCCGCGTTGGGGCAGTCGGCGGAGGGAAGTGGCGCAGCATGATGCGGCTGTGGCGCTCGGTGCTGCTGCGGGAGCTGCTGTTGCTCGGCCCAACTGGGGCTGGCGGGACGGGTCCCGCCGCCGGTTCTAGGCGCCTGCCGCCCCCACTGGCAGCCTTCGGCGCGAGCCCGCCCGCTTCTCGACGCGGCCCGAGTTTGGCGACGCCACCGCCTTCGGCGCGGGGTTTATGCACTCGCTCGGAGGGAGCCTTGGAGGAACCGGGGAAGGGGGCGCCGTCGCCGACCCCCGGCGAGCCCCCCGCGGATAGCGGCCACAACAATAACCACGGCGGCGGCAAGGAGCGGGTCGGAGGTGGTGGCGGGGAGAAGTGAGTCCGAAGAGGGGCGGCGGGGCTGGGCCGGGCCGGGCCGGGCCGGGCCAGGCGGCGGGGGATGCGGAGGCGCCATCTGAGCGCCGCCTTCCCCTCACACGCGTGGTGCTTGCGGAAGGGGGACGGGCCGCGCCGCCCCGGGCGGGGCTCGGGGAGCGGCGGGCTGCTTCCTCGGCAGGTGTGAGGGTCGGGCCGTGTCTGAGTCCAGGCATCGCCGCCTCTCCCACGGGATGTNNNNGTGGAATGCGGGCTGGGTGGGGGAGGGAAGCGCAGACGTGTCGCATGGGCTCCCCAAGCTCTGTGTGTGCTTCTCGAGGCTGCCCTCATCGCTGCTTGTGGTCCTGTTCGCGCCCTCAGCTTCCACTTAACCGGGGGTGTGTGGCGGGGAATGGTACTTCTGTGCTGGCTCGCTGAAAAGAGCACATATTAGTGTATTGTGGGTTTTGTCTTAGCTGCTTGCATATTGTTTTTTTCCAGGGGAAGTGAAAGCTGTGTCATTTTACATTAATTATTAAAGGCAATCTAGGTGATGTGTAGTTCTGCGTTGGAGGTTTTGCAGCGCTATCATCTCCACACCTATATCTAATGCAGTTAAGGATAGATCTTATCACCCATTAGTGGTGTGTACAAGTGTTGATAGGTGCTGCAAAACATGGTCCTGTGCCAAGAGGTCCTGATCTACCCATAAGTGACAAAGGTACATGCAGCTAATAGCGAGATAAGACTGTATATGGTTATGAAGTTAATGTTCCTTCTCTCGGAACCTGAAATACTCTTTTAAAAGTAGGTCAGGGACAGGTAGATGAACACCACTTTGTCCCCCAGGTAATGGCCAGTGCTGAATACTGGGAATAGAGTATAATGGTGAGGTGAATGGATTGATAGTTCTCCACAAAGCTCTGCTCTTGTAGTCCTCGGCATTATGCAGGCCTTGAAAAACTCTTGTTTATTTCCACTCCCAACCCCCCTCCCAGTCTTGATTGCTTGCCCGTTGCTTGTTGGAACCTGGGCAGCTTAGTATCTTTGAGGGTGTTTTACAAGAAGTTCAACAGTTTAACTGGAAACCTCTCTTGGAGCCTTATTTCCTTTGTGTGTGCATGGAATGTGCCCCTTGGATTTCCTGTGGGCAGCCCATGTGCCTTCTTTGCACTGCTTATAGGGTGGCACAATTAAAACCCAAGCCACTTTCCTAGGCTTTGCTATGCTTATTAACTAGATGAGAAAGGCAGAAGACAGAGGAAGTAAAACCGAGAATGGAGTACCTTCTTTGAACCTTGAGCAAAGCCTCTGCTAGCCTAATGCTAAGAGGAAGTCTGGAAAAGATTCCACAGGGCCAGTCAGGAAGGCTTCAGCCCTTAGCTTGTTCTGCTTTTTGAGTTGTGGTTTTGTGGTTTTTGGGTTGGGTGGGTGGGGGTTTTTTTGTTGTTGTTTTTTTTTTTTGTTGTTGGGTTTTTTGGTTGGTTTTGTGTTTTTGGTGTTTTGGATTTTTTTTAGTGTGAACTTGCATTCCTTCAGCATGGCAAGTGGGGAAGGAAGCTATCTTGTTCTTCCCTTTTCCCACCAAATGTCATAGCTTGTGTCAAGCCTAGTGAGATCTACTCTTCTTTAAAGGCACACTTGCAATTTCTGCTATCAAGCTACTTAAAAAATGCATGCATGTCAAGCTATATATCTATAATAATAACTATAATATAATATGCAGTCAGGTATGTATTATAGTTATTATTATACTACTGATCAACATACATGAAGTCTTCCCTTTGAATTAGCTCAATACATAATGTTTAGAGTTGAAAAATGATCCATCTCTGGCTCAAGGTAGGTGTGGGTTGTAAAGGTTATACTTTCATTTTCGTTGAGAAATAAAACCAGTACCATTTAGAAACTTGGGAAATACCAATATGCCTCCTGTAGAGGGGATTTGGGGGATGTCAGAAAGGTGATTTGAAAACAATTTCTCTTTAAAGAGGTAACAATTTTCTGAAGCAGCTTTTCTAACAGCTTCCAGCAGTAACACAGGCCCATAGCCACAAACCAGTTAGACGTTTCTAATTACTTTTGGCATTTGCCAGAAGAATGTATTTGAAAGTCAGATGTCTGCTCTTTGATCCTTAACTGCAAAATGAACAAGGAAGATAAAACATAGCTATGAACAAGGGAAAAACTGGAAACTTTCAGTTCAGGCTGTGCAGGAATTCCTGGTGGTATGTTAACCAGTCTGCTGGATACTTTCATCCTTGCCATTTTTAGTGCAGAATGATGAAAATCTTCCTTAAACATGTGTAACTGATGTGTCATGTTTGGAAATCATGGCTGTATTAAGACAAAGTGCAGAATTCATAAGAAAAGTGAAGTTCTTCCAGAGGCAGATTTCTGGACTAAGTCGACAACTGGGATAAGTCAGTGCAGTCTGCGTGAGCTGCTGAGTCCAGCACTTTGCCATCCAGCAGTATGTAATGTTAGGGTTGTGTTTGGCAGATGGTTTGTGGACCCATTTGGGAAGATGATTTTGCCTTTCCTTTTGTTTGTTTTGGGGAGTTAGTTTAGTGTGGTTTTTTTTCTATTTGGTTTTAAGGTTCTAGGATACAGGAATAATGTACAGTGTCAAAAGACAGCAGTAAGATATTCTTGCTTATTTGCTTGCTTCACAGTCCTCATGTACAGAGTTACAAGTGAAAACCTAAAGTGCTTTGTGCAGAGACTATAAACACATTTAGATTGGTTTAATTCCTTGTAGAGGGAATAAATTCTGAGGTCTGTGGCTGATGAAATAGCTAGGAGCATATTGCATAACCAGATTCTCTTCCATACATCTCCTGTCACCTCCTTATCCCTTGGCAGCCTTCACTCTCTGTGTCCACCTGAAACTGAATGTATTTTGGAAGTGAAAAATATCTGAGCTTTAACTCTGGAAAATGAAAATATTTGACCTTAACTTGAGAGTGATCACAGACCAGTAGTTTTGATTAATGAAGACCATGGATTAAAATGCAATCACATCCTATGTTTGTGCATAAATAATAAAAACATGATAACCCAGTCCTAAATTCTAATCTTGTGTAATATTTAATAGCTTTTACTTCAACTTTCAATAGAACTGTGCAAAGCAAAAAATCTTTCAGTATAAGTATGCATTGTTCTTACACAGTACACTGGGCAGTAGTAGGATTAAAACTTAATTGATCTTAATATCTCTAAATTGGAGAGGCCTTTTAATATTGCAGAGCGATCTTAGTTTCTCTAAATTGCAGAGGCCTTTAGAGTCTGGGTTGATGAAAAGCTCAACATGAGCCTGCAGTGTGTGCATGCAGCCCAGACAGCAACCAAGTCCTGGGCTGCAGCAAGAGAATCATGGCCAGCAGGGCAAGGGAGGGGATTCTGCCCCTTTACTATGCTCTTGTCAGACCCCACCTGGAGTCCTGTGTGCAGTTCTGGAGCTCCCAGCACAGGAAGGACATGGAACTGCTGAAACCGGTCCAGAGGAGGCCACGAGGATGATCAGAGGGTTGCAGGAGCTCTGCTGTGAGGACAGGCTGAGAGAGTTGGGGCTCTGCAGCCTGCAGAAGAGAAGGCTTCGAGGGGACCTGATAGTAGCCTTCCAGTATCTGAAGGGGACCTACAGGAAGGCTGGGGAGGGACTATTGACAAGGTCTTGTAATGACAGGACTAGGGGCAATGGGCTTAAACTGGCAGAGGGGAGATTTAGACTGGATGTTAGGAGGAAGTTGTTTGCAGTGAGGGTGGTGAGGCACTGGCACAGGTTGCCCAGGGAGGTTGTGGCTGCTCCCTCGCTGGAGGGTTTCAAGGCCAGGTTGCAGGAGGCCTTGAGTGAGCTGTGCTAGTGGGAGGTGTCCCTGCCTATGGCAGGGGGTTGGAACTAATGATCCTTGAGGTCCCTTCCAACCTTACCATTCTATGATAATATTAACTTTCCTTTTGCACCCAGGCTAGATTCCAGAGGGATAACTGTATGGCCACCAGGCAGTGGTTCATCTTTGCTGTTACAGCTGTTGGAGTGTGGCTGTAATTCTCACAGATGCTAAAAATTGTTAGACGTACATTTCCCATAGGCCTTTTACAACTTAGAGGCTCAGGTTTAGAAGCAGCAGTACTTGATTTTACCATAAACACTTTGTCAGCTACTAAAAGATAGCTTAGATCTAAATTTAGCCATATGTAGTTTTGTCTGAGTCTTGGTACGCTGTCAGGTAAATGGTTATCCACCACTGTTAATGGGATCAGTGTCTAAATGTGCTAGTGGACAGAAAGCAGTTTAGTGTCCCCATAGGTGTTTGAATCTTACTTGTATATCAATTATCTATAGTATGGTGACAACTTATTCATGATACCTATTTTAGAGTAGCTATCAACTGTGTTTCAGCCCTTGCAGCTTTCATAGAACACTTTAGAATGGAAAAGACCTTTAACTGTCATCTACTCCAGTTCCTCCTTAGTGAGCAGGGGCATCTGAAACAGAGCAGGTCGCTCAGAGCCCCATCCTACCTGACCTGGAATGTTTCCAGGGATGAGACATCTATCACCTTTCTGTGCAACCCAGGCCAGTGTCTCACCTGTCACAACAGGCCCTGATAAAGATTTGACACCACCTTTCTTATTAATCCCTTTTATTACTGAAAACCCACAATAAGGTCCTCCTGGAGCCTTCCCTTCTCTGTCCTGAACAACCCCAGCTTGCTCAGCTGGTCCTCATAGCAGAGGTGCCCCAGCCCTGAGGTAATTTTTGTGGCCTCTTCTGGACTTGTTTCAGTAATTCTATGTCTTTGTGCTGAATGCTTCAGAGCTGGACACAGTACTCCAGCTGAGGTTTCACCAGAGCACAGCAGAGGGGCAGAATCCCTTCCCTCAACCTGCTGCCGATGCTGCTTTGGATACAGCCCAGAACATGGATGAGTTCTCTGGGTTGTGAGGTCATGTTGTTGGCTCCTGTCTTGCTTTTCCTCCACCAGCATCCCCAATGCCTCTCTGCAGGGCTGCTCATTATCACATTGTGCTGGTTTGAGACTAATTAGAATATTTTAATAGAGAAAATTACACTATAGGCTGTGAAAGGAAAACATCATGATGTCTACTTCACTCATCCGCTTGCTGGAGAATTGTTTGGGAATACTAACCAAAACAATTGATAAGTCAGTTGCTCTCTGTCGCTTGCTTGAGCAGGAGCTGCTGGTGGGATCTAGCAGCTTCTGGGCTCTGGCTCCTCTGCTGATTAATCCTCACTAACCACTTTTCTTCTAACCCCCTTGGCCGATCCTCCTAATTTACCTTGCGCGTAAGGCAAATCTTGGGGTAAGGTACAGGGGTGGGGAGAAGGTGCAAGGGTGGTTGGGAGCCCCTCCTGGGGTCTCTGATTTCTGGGAGGGGAGTTGTGTTGCTGTATTACCTTTTACTTGTATATTTCTGTAAATATTGTGTATATAGTGTAAATATGTGCTGTACATTGTGCAAAGCTGTAAATATAGCTTCATCATTTAACTTCCAGCCGACTGAGTGCTAGTCTGGGTCATTTTACAAAGTGTGGGGGGGTGGGTAACTCCCAAACCTTCACACACATCAACCCCTAGTCTGTATTGATACCAAGGATTGTTTCCTCCTGGGTGCAGGACTTTGCACTTGGCCTTGTTGAACCTCATGAGATTCACACAGGCCAACTTCTCAAGCTTGTCCAGGTCCCTCAGGATGTCATCCTGTCCCTAGGGCAGGACAGCTTGGTGTCATCTGCAAACTTGTTGAAAGTGCACTCAATCTCAGTGTATCATTGATTAAGATATAAAACAGTAGCAGTCGCAGTAGAGACCTCTGATGGGCTGTGTCGGTGGTGACCTCATATTTTCAGGACTGGTGTCTCATGGTTAATAACAAGCCTGAAATGATGATTAGTATCATACTTGCTTAGCTTTTGTTGTTCTGTGAACTCTGTTCTGTATTTTCCACTTACATGTTGAAGTCCAAAGCAGGGGCATTTCACCATATTTGTAATTTAATCTCTTTCATATTGTAGAAGTTATGATTTGGTTTTTGTTAAAATGAAACCCTTGCTGGAATCTGCTGTAAGCATTGTTCTGATGCCAAAGGAAGAGCTGAAGGAAGGAGTTTATATGGAGCACAAAGTCCTTGTGCTTGAAATTCCTGCTTTTTTTTTTTTCCCTTGATATTTAAATTAAAAAAGTGTGACCATCTGCCAGAATTCTGGTGTACAGGTTAGAGTACTGCTGAAGGAATCTAGTTATGTAAGATTCTGGTGTTTAATTTATCCTTTTTTTTTTTTTTCCCTTCTTTTTTAAAGAAGGGAAATAAGTATCAAAAGTCATTATTGGAATAAACTGGAATTTCCACTCCAGTTTGACTGTGGAAACTGCAAGTGCCCTGACTTGAAAAACAGCTTTTTACCACATGTGCTGAATGGTGCTATCTTGCTAAGTGTGCTCATGGTGCCAAAACGTGGCTTTTAGGTTAAGCAAACATCAGTTATTGACATCACTGACCTGATAACTGCAGAGCAAGCCTTTCTACCTCTGTTTAGCTGATAAACTTCGTCAAAAGATGGACTATTTGATGAAGAACAATTTTCTGTAAGTACACTGAATGCCACCCTCTTTGCTTTGCCCATCAGTGCAAATCCATTGTTCACTTAGGCTGGCTGACCCAATTCTGAATAGAAGTAGATGTGAAAGATAAGAAAGCAGTATCAGGAGAGAATTTGTTCTGTGAAAGGTGCACATCTCTTTCATAGATAGAGGGAGATAAAACCCTTGGTCAAATATCTGAAGGCTTTTTTTGTACTACTTGTCAGGGGTTAGAGCTGGGCTGACCACTAGGCAAGTGACAAAGGCCTCTCTGTGAAGCCCTCTGCCATCCCATAGGGAATAAGGGAGAGAGACTGATGGGGTGGGAAAGAAAAGAAACCAACTTTAATTAAAATCATGAGAAAATTGAAAAGATACAAATATATAAGAACCAGTGTTGAACTCAACCCCTGATGGCAATTAGTTGCTGTCATCACTGATGCTGTGGCAGAAGTCACAGACTGGATTTGACAACAGAGGAGAACTGGATTCGTGAGCTGGACACTGGAACTGGATTCAGGAACTCATGGATTTGCATTGAAGATAGAATGGACAGAGTCCTCTTGGGGCACTGGCCACTGAAGAAGCGGCTTGACCCTGGTGGTCCCTCAGCTTTATCTTGAGGATGCCATCCATAGGGTGGAATCTCTTGTTAGTCAGTGTAAGGCCACCTGTCCTGTCTTGTTACTTCCTCCCTGAAGGTATGGCCTTTTAGTCTGCACCCCAAGATAGGGCACAAGATTCAGCAATGCCCTTGGTCTGCAGCCCCAACCCTTGGCAGTAGCTCTCCCCATCGATATTGTCACTGTCAGCAGCAGTCACTGACTGTGCAGACATGCCCTGAACTGAAGTGCCAGCACTGAGCAGAGACCGAGCTGAGAAGTCACAGCACTGAAGGGAGAACTGGTTCTGTTCTAGCTCTAACCAGGACGTCCTTCCAGATCGACACTTCACATTTGGAACAGCTCTAAGAGTCTGAGTAATAGCTCTGAAACTTGTAATGAAATAGATAATCAGTTTAAAATTCTCAGTATGTTTGCTGGCTTGTTTTGTTGGGAGTGAAATATGGAAGTTTCCTCTGTCAGACCTTCTGCAATCCAGTAATGAGTCTTGTAGGAGACACATGCCTTACAACACCAAATATCAACATTTTTGGGAGCTTAGTTAATTTCTGTGTAAATGGGGAAAAGACAGGGATGTAGATCAGAAGAGCTTTAATAAAGGTATGTGGCTGCCAAGGTTAAATGCAGAAGGAAGCTTCAGTTGGTGTGTTGGTAATTCTGGTTCTGGTGGCCTGACTGGGTGTAGTGTTCTCAACAGATTGAAAGCACAACTTGCTGTGTGGACGACAGGAAAAAAAGGGCGTTCAGTAATTTGCTTGAGGTAGTTGCAAACGTTTGTCTCAGCTGAATTGCCAGTCTGTCTGTATATTAGTCAGCCAGCATCATCTGGAAAAAAAAAAAAAATCCAGACTGGAAGACAAGGAAAGTTCTGTTGGCTTACAAAGCTGTCTTCTGTTCTTAGTTTGGAAGTACAGTGTTTTAAATACATTGGAAAATGAGAAGTGAGATATTTTCTTTTACTACTTTTTGCCACTGGTTAAGGGGAAGGGAGAAAGGTAGGCAAGTGCAACACGAACGTTGTCTTAAAAGGCAATTTGGATATAATCAGATTTTTATAAATCATAATTGTAAATTTGACTTGTTCTTGAGCTGCTTCTGGGAGAGGAGGGAGGATTAAATACCATTCTGTGAGACTGCTTTGGCCTACCTAAGGTCTGTGCTTCGTTGGGTTTTATTTTTGTAGCTGTAACCCTGACTACTGAACCTAAAATAATTGTTCATCTTGTGAAAACCTTCACAACTAGAATTTAGGTCTGCTTTTTGTACATCCATGTAGAAAAATGTAATCAATTGCTACCAAACAATTCTACTTTGGGGCAATAACTTGTATGTGTTACAGTATAGGAACAAAGTATTACCAGTAATAATACCAATATGACTAAGCTTTAAAATTGATGGCTAGAATGAAGTAAGACTGCCCAGTCTGCATTTTAGTTTATGTCTTCATTTACTAGAGAACTCTCTTGGTTTTATTTAGTTTTTGCTTGTCAAACATCAGAACATGAGCTTTCTCTAAAACAGAGGGACCTGGGAGTGCTGGTGGCTAACAAGTTATCCATGGCACAGCAATGTGCCCTTGTGGCCATCAAGGCCGATGGGGTCCTGGGATGTATTAAGAAGAGTGTGTCCAGCAGATGGAAGGAAGTTCTCCTTTGCCTCTGCTCTGCCCTGATGAGACCCCATTTTGAGTACTGCCTTCAGTTTTGGGCTCCCCAGTTGAAGAGGGACAGTTGGAGAGGGTCCAGCGGAGGGTTATGGGGATGATTAGGGGCCTGGAGCACTGCCTGATGAGGAGAGGCTGAGGGACTTTGGGCATTTTAATCTGGAAAAGAGAAGACTGAGAGGGGACTTAATAGATATTTATAAATACCTGAAGGCTGGGTGTCGGGACAGGGCAGGCAACCTCTTCTCACTTGCTCCCTGGGGTAGGATAATGATCAGTGGATGTAAGCTGCAGCTCAGGAGGTTCTACCTCAACACAAGGGTGAACTTCTTTACTGGAAGGGTCACAAAGCACTGGAACAGGCACCTCAGAGAGGCTGTGGAGTCTCCTTCTCTGGAGGCTTTCAAGGCCTGTCTGGATGCGTTCCTGTGTGACCAAAGACAGACTGTGTGGTCCTACTCTGGCAGGTGGGTTGGCCTGGATGATGTCTTTGGGTCCCTTCCATCCCCTGACTTCATGTGATCCTATGACTTGGCTAGAAAAAAGTCTAAACATTTCAGGTGACTAAAAAGCATTGATCCAAAGTCCTTTGCTGCCCCTAGCAGTCTGGAAGTCTATGTTCTAGCTGTATGTTGGGATCCCATAATCCAAGAGGAAAATGTGTGCTGTTTGCAGCAGGGTGCTCTGGAATATCAGGGAGGGGAAGAACTCTGAGGGTAAACCTACAGAGAACTTCCAAAGACTTTGAGGGCAAGTTGTCAGTGTTGTAGCATTCTCTCTTGGAAGGAATCTTGATTGCTTAATCTGTTAGTTTTCCTTCACATTTACTCACTCCAGGCATGCAGGAAGCCTGTCTCAGAGCAAAAGTTGAGTGGAGTGCTTGGAGACCCCGTGGATTTACTGTGGTTATCATAGTGACCATTTCAGATGAAGAGAATGCTGTGGGAAGACCTAATAGCAGCCTTGCAGTATCTGAAAGGGGTCTAAATGAAGACTGCAAATGGACTGTTCACAAGGGCCTGGAGTGATAGGATGAGGGTAATGGTTTAAAATTAGAGAAGAGCAGATTTAGATTGGATGTTAGGAAAAAGCTCTTTACCATGAGTGTGGTGGAATACTGCAATAGGTTGCTCAGGGAGGTAATTAAGAATCATAGAATGGTAAGGTTGGAAGGGACCTCAAAGATCATCTAGTTTCAACCCCCTACCGTAGGCAGGGACACCTCCCACTAGTACAGCTCACTCAAGGTCTCCTCCAACCTGGCCTTGAACACCTCCAGGGAGGGAGCAGCCACAACCTCC
>VWZE01020871.1:80619-107058 GCA_013396675.1 Eubucco bourcierii | reverse complement strand
TTAAGCACTGTACCAACTGCACTTGTAACGGCCACAGGTGTGTTGCCTGCATACCAGTTATTTCCTCATTCAGATATCAGGTTTGTCCTCAGACCCAAGATTTTACTGAGTGTTCAACTATTTTGACTGTGATGAGTGCTAGCAAGAGTTCTTTAACAAAAAACAAAACAAACAACAAAAAAACCCCCACCAAAACCAAACAAAAAAAACCCCAAACAAACAAACAAACAAGGCCAAAGTAAAAACCACAACAAAACCAAAACCCAAAACCAAAGAAAAGGAGAAAAAAAAAGTCAACTCTTGGCAGAAAGAAGACTCTCTAGGTGGTCCAATTAACTTTAATGAGATTTCTCCTCTTTGCTATGTGTGCCCATTATTTGAAAATACCTTGAAGCATGTGGTTGAGAGCCTTCTGGAGTTGATGGAAAGCCTGCTGACTTCTCCAGGCTGGCATATTATAGGCATGCTTAGGGAAGGCTACAACAGTTGGGGTTCTTCAGCCTGAAGAAGAGAAGCTTTCCAGGACACCTTAGAGTAGCCTTCTGAAGGGGGCCTACAGGAAGGCTGGGGAGGGACTATTGACAAGGTCTTCTAGACAGGACAAGGGGCAATGGGTTTAAACTGGCAGAGGGGAGATTTAGACTGGATGTTAGGAGGAAGTTGTTTGCAGTGAGGATGGTAAGACACTGGCACAGGTTGCCCAGAGAGGTTGTGGCTGCTCCCTCCCTGGAGGTGTTCAAGGCCAGACTGGACAAGGCCTTGAGTGAGCTGTACTAGTGGGAGGTGTCCCTGCCTATGGCAGGAGGTTGGAACTAGATGATCCTTAAGGTCCCTTCCAACCTTACCATTCTGTGATTCCCATATGTGCTTTATAGATGTCAGAAATTAAATTAACTACTTATTTTAAAAGCAGGTACCAGAATTTCTTTTCATTTAATGCTCTGTCATTCTCAGGTTGTGAGAAAAAAAAAATATCTGTCTTGTTTCTCCTCCTGAGCTGTGCTCAGAGTAAGGTTTGTAGAGATGTTGTGACATGAACAAGTGTTCTCCTGTCACACAGCAACACCTTTTAATGAAATGGTTTCCTGTTAAATCAAGGACAATTTTAAGATAGAGCTCATGCATCCTCCAACTTCTAATGTGTGTTTCCCCCTAGAAGGTGTGAGGTTTTGTGTGCTGTTTCCAGTACTATGGATGGAGATGTTCATCCTTCACAACAGTTATGCACTAAAAGCTTCATATCCACCTTGCTGTGGCTCAGCAGCCAACAGCACAAGAGGTCCCTGGCATGTGGCAGCTTTGGAGGGTGTGGGGAGGGGTAGCCACCATACAATTGATGCCTGTCCAGCAGCATCCTGACAATGACAACTTTAGGAACTACTGTCCATCTATTTGCACCTGAATCTGAAATATACCTTTATTTACCTCACTTAGGTAAGTCCTGGAAGGGTCCGAGGGGTGTATTTGGCCTGGTCATTCCTCAGGATGTAATGGCTGTCATATGGCACTGTGTGGAGATGGCAACTGGTGTGTGTAGGGCCCAGAAATCCTTTTGAAACCTAATTGAACCAAATCTGCCTTGCAGGTCAGGGAACAGAAATGCTTGAGCACTCAATGAAAAGTGCCAGCATTTCAGTGTGTGACTTCGGCAGAAGCTCTAAGGGACTCACCACTCTGACCTTATCTTCCAGGGGGAATCATAGAATCATAGAAAAGTAAAGTTGGAAGGGACCTTAAGGATCATCTAGTTCCAACCCCCTGCCATAGGCAGGGACACCTCCCACTAGTACAGCTCACTCAAGGCCTCCTCCAACCTGGCCTTGAACACCTCCAGGGAGGGAGCAGCCACAACCTCCCTGGGCAATCTGTGCCAGTGCCTCACCACCCTCACTGCAAACAACTTCCTCCTAACATCCAGTCTAAATCTCCCATCTGCCAGTTTAAACCTATTGCCCCTTGTGCTGTCATTGTAAGACCTTGTCAATAGTCCCTCCCCAGCCCTTCTGTAGGCCCCCTTCAGATACTGGAAGGCTACTCTAAGGTCTCCTTGAAGCCTTCTCTTCTCCAGGCTGCAGAGCCCCAACTCTTGTAGCCTGTCCTCGTAGGAGAGCTGCTGCAACCTTCTTATCATCTTCGTGGCCTCCTCTGGACCCGCTCCAACACTTCCATGTCCTTCCTGTGCTGGGGGCTCCAGAACTGCCTCTGTGGCTGCAGCACACAGATGTTTCATTTCTTTTCTGCTCTTTGCAACTCCAAATTCCAGTTTTATCTTTGCCTGGCAGTTTGGTGGGTCCCTATCAGGTTGCTGGAACAGCTGGATGGCATTTTAGGTGGATGACTTTAGTTGGAAAGGCAGAGCTAAAGATGTGGCACAATTACATTTGCCTACAAATGCAAGAAGTGACAAAGAGGACTTGAGTTGCGTTTGGTTGTTTCGGCAATTTTAATGTGCTGGAGCAAATTGCTTGGGTATTATCTCTGGTCACGGGAAGGTTGTTAGAGAAAATGTAGTGATAAGGCATGATTATTAATTAGCAGTAACACACAGAAGTGTTTAAAAACACAGAAGGAATTGCTAAAATATTTTTTTGTCTTACTTCCTTTGAGAAAGGCACTTTCCAAACCAGTTTCTTTTTTGCTGGTCTCACAGAACTGACCATGCCAGCTTCAAAGGAAAATGTTGTCACGAGTAAGATGGAATAAGGTTTGGGCTCAAAAATTGCAGCAGAATGAATTATAGATTGCTGTTCTCTTCCTCATGCTGCACCTTTTGCTTTGGAAAACAACTGAATTTTCCATAATCAGAATGCTCTTTTTTAATTCCTGAGTATTTTTTATTCTGTCTCGTTTTCTATTTTTCATGGTTTAAAAATATTTATAGTTTCTTGCATTTGCTGTTAGCGTCAAGAGCATGCGGTTCAAACATTCTGTCACTTAACAGTGATAGAATTCACTTCTATTTTTAAATTTTATTTTAAATGTGATTTTAAAAAGTTTTATTTTAGATGTGTTTTATTTTAAATGTGATTTTAAAATCTTGTTTTAAATGTGATTTTAAAAAATTATTTTAAATGTGATTTTAAGAATTTATTTTAAATGTGATTTTAAGAATTTATTTTAAAGTGATTTTAAGAATTTATTTTGAAGTGATTTTAAGAATTTATTTTGAAGTGATTTTAAGAATTTATTTTAAAGTGATTTAAAGAATTTATTTTGAAGCGATTTTAAGAATTTATTTTGAAGTGATTTTAAGAATTCATTTTAAAGTGATTTTAAGAATTTCTTTTAAAGTGATTTTAAGAATTTATTTTGAAGTGATTTTAAGAATTTATTTTGAAGTGATTTTAAGAATTTCTTTTAAAGTGATTTAAAGAATTTATTTTAAATGTGATTTTAAGAATTTATTTTAAGTGTGATTTATTTTAAATGTGATTTATTTTATTTTAAATGTGTTTTTTAAAATTTTATTTTAAATGTGATTTTAAAATTTTATTTTAAATGTGATTTTAAAATTTTATTTTAAATGTGATTTAAAAAATTATTTTAAATGTGATTTATTTTAAATGTGATTTAAAAAAAATTATTTTAAATGTGTTTTTTCTATTTAAAATGTGATTTAAAATTTTTATTTTAAATGTGATTTATTTTATTTTAAATGTGATTTAAAAATTTTATTTTAAATGTGATTTTAAAAATTTTATTTTAAATGTGATTTATTTCAAATGTGATTTATTTTATTTTAAATGTGATTTTAAAAAAATTATTTAAAATCTGATTTCTTTTAAATGTGCTTTATGTTAAATGTGATTTTAAAATTTTATCTTAAATGTGGAGGTTTTTATTTTAAATGTGATTTTTAAAAAATTGTTTTAAATATGCTTTTTAAATTTTATTTTAAATGTGCTTTTAAAATTTTATTTTAAATGTGCTTTTAAAATTTTATTTTAAATGTGCTTTACAATTTTTTTAAAAAATGTGATTTAAAAATATTTTCAATGTGATTTAAAAATTTTATTTTAAATGTGATTTTATTTTAAACGTGACTTTATTTTAAATGTGATTTTTAAAATGTTATTTTAAATGAGTGAATTTTATTTTAAATCAGTGAATTTCAGTGTAAGCTTGCAGATGACCAGATGGTTATGCTGGAAAGGTCACTGCATTCTGGAAGACTGTGTCCAGTTTTGCGCCTCTCAGTTCAAGAGGGACATGGAACTGCTTAACGGAGTCCAGCACAGAGCCACAAAGATGATGAAAGGAATGGAACAGCTCTCGTAGGAGGAGAGACTGAGGGAGCTGGGGCTCTGCTGCTTGGAGAAGAGGAGACTGAGAGCTGACTTCATCAATGGTTATAAATGTATAAAAGGTGAGTGACAGGAGGCTGGAGCCAGGCTCTACTGGGTGATGCCCAGTGACAGGACAAGGGGCAATGGGTGGAAGCTGAAGCATAGGAAGTTTCATATAAACTTGAGGAGGACTTTTTTTCCCTGTGAGGGTGACAGAACTCTGGAACAGGCTGCCCAGGGGAGTTATGGAGTTTCTCTCTCTGGAGATAATCCTAACCTGCCTGGATGTGTTCCTGTGTGATCTGGTATAGGTGATCCTTCTCTGGCAGGTGAGTTGAACTGGATGATCTTTTGAGGTCACTTCCAGCCCTTGACATTCCATGATTCTGTGGTTTTGTGATTCCTTTGACCTCTCCTTTCCACTGAAGTGCCCATTGTATCAATTCTAGTGCAGCTGCATGGGGCCCTGGGATATTCATCTGGAAACTGAACCTGACAAGAAAAAAATTTTAAAAAAGTGTTTGCAGATGAATTTTTTGTTCCCTGGTCTGCATCACTGGTCAGGTACTTGATTCTTTGGTGCTCTAAAGCCCTGAACAGAGGAGGTGGAGCACAGTGATGTGCTGTGGGTTAAAGGCAAGAGCCAAGTGGCAGCATGGGCTTGTACTGGATTCAAGTAACCATATAATCAAAGCCTAAGCAACTTGGAGCTTTGTTTACTTGTGTGCACAAGACTGTTTGGGTACACTGGTTCCTGGCTAACAGAAGCAGCACAAACAACACCACGTGAGAGCGATGGTTACAGATAAACATAGCACCCATTTCCTCCTCCCCCAAACAAATAGTTCTCACATATGTGCCCTTTGTTGGCCAAAAATGTGAGCACTGAGAATACAAAAGTAAGAAATGTAAGAGCACCGTGTGATAGCCAATGTCTATTTGCTTTTAACTCTTTCCCCATCTCTCTCCTGCAACAGCACCTTGTGAATCCAGACTGCTGCCTGCATGTCCATCAGATAGGGCCCTGTGCAGCGTAAGTGAATGGAGAGTGCTGACAAGCCCAAGCCCTCTGTATACATGGGAAATGAGCTGCTGATCCAAACAGATAAAACTTTGCAGCTGCAAGGACGACCACAAAGTTTGCCTGACTTCATCTGAGTGCTGGGGACTGTTACCTGTCCCTGCCTGCCTGGTGGTGAGAGGATGGGGGGAGTGCTTTGGAGTTTCTAGTGACTGTGAGTATTTTACCCATGGCTTAGTGCTAACAGCTGAGACAAATGCCCTGCGGAATGTCAAAGGAGAGACTTAAATAAGAATGTGCTCTCGGTTTACTCCTCTGGATTCTCTCAGCCTAACGTTTACCACACTAGGTCTGGGAAGATTGATTCAGAAGATTGGTACTCAAAACATTTTAGCTACCATCACACGAAATTCATTAAATGCACTTACGATTAATGATGTTAGATAACTGAACAGCCTCACTGGAGCTGCCTTCCAGTTTTTGGGCACATCCTGTCTCTGATGCTGCAGTTAAATATTGCTGTATTCTTTACTCCTCCAAGCTTGTCGCCAGCAATTTCTCACACCTCACTGCATAAAGAACTTATTTTGTCTCTGTTTTGATGGCGTAATTGCCCATGTGAGTACTCCTTAACCTGTTCCAATCAAAGTTAGTCTGCTGTGGCAGCAAGACCTTGTTGCATAAATTGTTTAAATAAACTTAGCTTATTTTGACTGAGTTGACAGATGGAAAAGGACAACAGGAGGCCAGTGATCAGTGCTGACTTTTGTGATACCGACTCTGAAATCAGATAACCAGTGCTTTCTCCCAACTGTGCCTGCACCCCTACTCACTCAGGACACTGAAATGATAATCTCTCTGCATTGTTCTGCAGGCCATGTCTTCTACAGCCAAAATATCTTAGTTCATGGCACTCAGATCCTGAGTCAGGGTACCCTGTACTCATTTGAAGTGGCACCCTTTGCTGAGCTAATGTGGTTCTGGCAGCGTTCTGCAACAATGAAAGGCAGCTTCCCCGGGCACTGTGCATTATTTATGAGCATTAATTTTTGCTTGGTGTCCTGTAGCTACTGTCCATCCCCTTGGAATATGTTACTGCCTGAATAACCTAGAAAAATGTTCACCATTTGGAAATGCTGCTGCCTTCCTGCATAATTCATTTTCCAGGTCATCGGTGCCAGTGTTTAAAGACAACAGACCTAGTGTGGAACAGTAAGGAATCTCATTGCCATGTTTGGCCATGAGTAAAATTGACTATTGATTTTCATATCATCACTTCCTGCTCTTTAGGTGATTTTTGCCACAAGAGAGTAGCTGCTCCCACAGCCTAGGATAAATTTGTGTCTTCAAAGCATGGATTATCTGAGTGAAAGTCACTGTGCCACAATGGCATAGAGAGCCTTGGCAGATCAGCTGAGTATTGCCTTCTTAAACAGCACCAACTACCATATCCACCCCACACCTTTAGTGCCTTCTACAGGGTCTTTGTTGGGAGTCTTTTGCCTGTCTGCTTTGTCAGGTTGTTCTCCAGTCAGTGCCTTTAATCAGCCTGTTCTGGAAAACGAGTGTCACAATCTTCATAGAAACATTTGTTGGAAATGATGGTGTCTGAGTGATCTTCTGAGGGCAACTTGTCCTCTTTTTAAAGCTTTTTTAAATCTGGATGGTGTGTAACTGATGGTGTGGAACTAGTGGTGTGTAATTCAGCTCTTCAGCTTCCTGAGGGAAAAAGGAAAAAAAAAAGAAAAGAAAAAAAGGGAGAAAAAGGGGTTCAAAACTGTGCTGTGCTTTCAGCCATTAAAATGGGGATTGCTTTTAATGAGTTTACTTATTTCTGTAAGAACCTGACTTGATTAGCACACAAGTTTCACCCAGACTCATGAGGGTAAACTTAGAAAGTGGTTGCTTTTTTATACTCATTTTTGTGCTGTACCATGAACCATTACTACCAACATATCTCCTAGTCAGGCTGTTTTAGGAGCTAAATATGACACATATAGATATTTCCCTGTCATCTTTAGCACTAAAGCTTGGTTGCAAGGCATCATTCAGCTTTTCAGAAATGTAACATCTGCAATGATTCTTTCCCTAAAGACTCACCAGTCTAGTGAGAGTCATAGAATCATAGAATAGTAAGGTTGGAAGGGACCTCAAGGATCATCTAGTTCCAACCTCCTGCCATAGGCAGGGACACCTCCCACTAGCACAGCTCACTCAAGGACTCCTCCAACCTGGTCTTGAACACCTCCAGGGAGGGAGCAGCCACAACCTCCCTGGGCAACCTGTGCCAGTGCCTCACCACCCTCACTGTAAAGAGCTTCCTCCTAACATCCAGTCTAAATCTCCCCTCTGCCAGTTTAAACCCATTGCTCCTTGTCCTGTCATTGCAAGACCTTGTCAATAGTCCCTCCCCAACCTTCCTATAGGCCCCCTTCAGATACTGTAAGGCTGCTCTAAGGTCTCCTGGAATCCTTCTCTTCTCCAGGCTGCAGAGCCCCAGCTCTTGTAGCCTGTCCTCATAGCAGAGCTGCTGCAACCCTCTAATCATCTTCGTGGCCTTCCTCTGGACCCACTCCAACAGTTCCATGTCCTTCCAGATTACTTTCCAGATTACTTTGTACATTTCCACATTCAACTGTCATTTGAGATCCTCATGTCAAGATTGAGAGATGCAGAGGCTGTGTACATTCAAGCACATGGTAGTGACCATCAGGGGAAGGCCTGCAAAGCAGAATGGTTGATGCCGCTGAAGAGGCGAGATCCACACACTCACATTTTTATTTTAGATTCCTTCTGGCCTGGTCCCATAAAGTGACCAGCACTTAGCAATTGGAGCACATTCCCAGAGTGCATCTTCTGGTTTAGTTTCATCTGGGAAGAATCCAGTTTGTTTGCTGTCAGACATGAACAAAACATATTAAGTGAAGATGATGAGATTTCCTGCAAAAGCATGCTCCTGATCTGAATCGAAAGCCTAATGTAGACAAATCCTGAAAGGACCTCTACTTGATTTGTTTTAATACCTCTGGCTATTTATTTTTCAAACTCAATTTTGGCTCATTGCGTTTCCCTCTTGTTTTTTTCGCTCACAGTCATTTATCATTGCCCTCACTATGACTAGTTTTCCAAACATGCAACTGCATGCTAGTCCAGCTTGAAGAACCACTTAAATTTTCCCATTTAGCCATATGTGATTTCCTTAAGGACCTTTCTTAATGATCTACCATCGGTGATGATTCTGTGTTGGCCCCAGGTGGCTTGTTCCTTTTCCCTCTCTGATTTCAATGATTTGTGAGACTGAACACAGTACCTCTCTAGCTCCCACCCCACTTCATGTAACAATTATACATTTATGAATGCATTTGTCACAGCTGATTATCTAGGACTTACCACACGCTCGTTTCACAAGTGTCATTTCAACTCTATTGTTCCTTAGGTCCTCCTTCTCATTTGCTTGGAAGCAAGACAGAACAAGCAATTACTGTCAGCTGCTTTATGACCGAAATGAGAGGACCAGCTCTCTGAACTGTTCCAGGAGATGGAGCAGAGCTCATGCACTTCACCTTGACGAAGAACCTTTTTGAGGTTTATATATGGTCTCACAGTGGTGTGAAGGATGACTACAGGTAAGGCAGTCTAGGAAAAGTCACCACAAAGTCAAATGGTCAGAAATGGATAGAGAGCTCCTTAACCGAGTGCCATTTGTTTTCAGGATAAGGTTATACAAGACATTTGCAATGAGGTCTTGCTGGTTGCCTGTCACCATAGACCATGTAAAGTTCATTTTCCAGCATGTGCATATTCATTTTCCACGTGAATTTGCATATTCCTGCTTGGCAGTTGCACGCACAATTAGGTGGCTGATTACATGTGAACAATTCACTGAGTTATTGTCTCTCTTGTGCTCAGCGGCTGGGTAACTGCAGGCAGGTATCATTAAAAGTTGAGTTCTTTACTGAAAAACTCGTTTAGTTCTGACACTTTCACAGTCACCCTTTCCAGCCTGTGAAATTAAGAGGAGTGTTAGCAGTCTAAAAAACATCTACATTTTGACTCCCAAATTGAGCCACGTTTAACATCAAAGCAAAATTGTTTCATTATGAACCTGCCTACTAGAGTGGCTTAACTGAAGTCCTGCGTGTGTGGATGAGAAGGGTTTTGTGAGCGTGTGTGTTCTGGTTTTCATGGGCACAGAGCACCAAAAAGACAGTTTGTAAAACTCTGGGTTTGGCCTGACTTAGCAAATTTGTACCACAGTGAAAACATCCTTAAGCTGGGAAAAAAAGTGCTCTGGCAATTCTTCTCCTTGGTGATTCTGGCTGAGGTGAGCTGCCTGTTTTTCGGGAGTCACTTCCTCAAATGCTTTCCTGCCTCTTCCTGTTTCATTGATACCAGGGTAAATGCTTTCAGTAGCTTTGTGCAAAAGTGAGCCTTCCTGCTGTAGGGTTATTTGTATCTAGCAGCGCAGGCTTTAGGGCAAAGTGGGTAATTTTGGCTCCTGTGTTCCTCCTTGGCCCCCCATAGGTGCCGGTGGAATGCTGTCTGAGGTAATCGATCCCAGTTTTCTTGAATGTGCTCAGATGCCAGTTAAGGCTCAGCAGGCAGAGAGATCTAGTGCAGATAAGGTGTGCCTTGTTTACTCCTTTACCAGCTGGGTGTACTGAAGGGAAGTGGTGCTGCTTCAAGTACTGCAAGCTGCTCCTCAGACCCAACAGATTCAGAAGTTTCCATCTTTTCTGAATATTTTGCAGTCATAGAATGCACTGGGTTGGAAGCAATCTCTAGAGTGCATCTAGTCTGACACCCTTACGGTAAGCAGGGACAACCCTAACTAGATAAAGTTGCTCAGAGCTCCATCAAACCTGGCCTTGAATATCTCCATGGATGGGGCCTCCCACCTCCCTGAACAAACTCTTCTACTCTCCCACCACCTTCATAGTAAAGAACTTCTCCCTCATGTCCAAACCTTCTTTCTGATGTTTCATGTTGTTCTCTAAGAAAACTCTAACAAGCCTGAGCTTCCCTTACAGCTAAGCCTTTACTAAAGCAAAGTTGAATTAGTTTGTTCATTGCTTGTTTATGCTCTGATAAATAGCTATCGTAGCAAGTGGATTAGGGCTTGCTAAAGCTGCAGCTTTGGTCTTTTGGGGTTTGTTTGCTATGTGATAAATCTCAGGCCTTACACACCCTCTCTTAGCTGGAGGTTTTGCTAAATGAATGAGGTATCACTTGAGGTTGAAACTTAAACTACTGCTCCCCTCCCTTACCCCAAGGAGAGGGAACTAGTTGGATTAAGCTAAACCTCTTGACTCAAAACCTCATTGATTTGGATATTAAAGGACATTCCAGATGGGACCACACCAGGAGCAGTGTGCTCTGTGCTGAGCTTCACAATACCAGAATGGACCTCTTCTCGCTTCAATTTCTCTTATAATGTGGGCTGTGTGGTGCTGTAGGGCAATGTTTGACCTAAAAATGAAGGAATTATTTTCATATGTCCCCAAGAGTACCACTTTCAGCCATAGTGAAGTAGTGTCGTCTTAAAACAATTGATTAGAAGAAGTGGTGGCATCCTTCCCAGAAACTGTACTCCCTGGCATGAAACTGTAGCATGGTTCCTTGATGTAACAGACTGCATGTGGTAACTGTGAGGCTACAGTGGGCAAGTTGAGTTTGGATTGCTTTCAGCTAGCTGACCCTAGGAAATTAACCGGGAACTGACTGTGTCTGACTTCATCAACGAGAACAGTGATTAGAAATGAATGGAGAAAGACTACAAATTGCTGAGGTTTTCTTAAATTTAAAACCCCTCAAAATTGAAAACAAACCCAAAACTTTTCCAAGCTCACCTAGTCACATGCTCTGGACATGCAGCCAGCCAGGTGACCTCCTTATCAAGCGTGGGCTAATGGGAATGGCAGTGAAGGTTTTAGCTCAGGAGCTGGTGTTTGTGTACACAGTCTGGGGCAGACACCACGGGGCTGTGCGGCAAACTCAAGCCATCAACTGCAAGGTGCTTAGGGCAGAGACATGGGCTGAAGATGGGTCTAGTCTACAGCAGCTATTTTGTGGCTGAAACTAGCAGGGCTCTACTGTCTCATGGTGCAGATTTCCTGAGAAAGAAAAGAGAGAAGCAGACCTTCCCTTGTTTTGCAAAGTACTGTTCACATTTATGGTGGCAGAAGGATAATGCAGAGCAGCCCCTCCAGGTGTTTTGATGGGGCTTGTGAGTGGTGGATCAACTGCAGGCAAACACTACAAAGAGTTGTTCCGCTCTCTGCTCTCACCAGCAAGTTGGTGTGAACTCACATCAGTGCACCCAGGCTGCTGCTAAGTAGGGGTAATGTTTTTGGATGTGACAACATGGTACATGGAATCTTAGTTTAAGATTTGCTCTGCTGAACACATACGATTCTCTTATTGGGACTACTAAGAAAACAGAAACTTAATCTCTAGGGAACTGCAACTTTCCCATGGGGCTGAACCACCTTCCCTTATTCACATCTTCCTTCTTTACTCCCTCCTCCCTTGTCTGTTTTGCAACATGCTGCAGAGTGAGTTCAAAAACACACACTGTGCAGAGAAAGTGAAACTGTCAGTGCGTTAAAGTGGGTAGCCCAGCGTAGTAAAACATGGCAAAGCCTAGCTGCAGGCAGTAAGGCAGGGAGTTAGCCTCATGCTGCTAAGAAATAGATGTGTTTTCCTACAAAAAGAAAGCTGTAAATCTGTCTGTGATATGACAGAAATCCTTGCTGAACTGGAAATACAGTTACTGGAGTGGCACAATATTTGTGTCCTTCCTCACAAGAGCCAAGTATGGCTCTTGGACATATCACAAGGGCTGCAACAGGTTGTGAAAACCCGTCGCGGAGGGACGAGTCTCTAGTCTGCTTTGTTAGGGATGTGTCTGCCCCTTTTGGGAAGCTTTGCCACTGCACCCAGATCACAGAATCATAGAATGGTAAGGTTGGAAGGGACCTCAAGGATCATCTAGTTGCAACGCCCTGCCATAGGCAGGGACACCTCCCACTAGTGCAGGTTGGTGATACTAGTGATACTGTGAAGGTTACTCAAGGCCTCCTCCAACCTGGCCTTGAACACCTCCAGGGAGGGAGCAGCCACAACCTCCCTGGGCAACCTGTGCCAGTGCCTCACCAGCCTCACTGCAAAGAACTTCCTCCTAACATCCAGTTTCAATCTCCCCTCTGCCAGTTTAAACCCATTGCCCCTCATCCTGTCATTACAAGACCATGTAAATAGTCCCTCCCCAGACGCAGGAAACCTCCATGCTTAGGTTTCTGCTTTACTTTTATTCCAAATGGTGAGGTGGCTGAGAGAGGAGGTGTTTGGGGAGCTATGATCAGGGAGTAAGATTAATCCTCGTATACACAGAGTGTGTTGCTGCTGCACAGATGCCGAGGTAAATGTGTGCAAATTTTGCATCTGCTTCTCATTTTGTTTAGCCAAAGAAGTGAACTGGCAGCAGAGCTAGGCCTAGCCTTGCCCCTCCAATCTGGATGCTATTTGCTATCAGGTCAGTGCTATTTGCTATCAGTTCAATACCAGTGCTGCTGCTAGTCAGCTGTTTGCAGTGGTGTTGGGGGTGGATAATGCTTCCTAGCACCAGTCCTGTCTGTCTGGGTTTTGAGTTGCATTGCATTCATAAATTTTCTTTTAAATCTCTTTTCACAGCCGTTACAGCCCAAGATGGCTCCTAGCTTAGAAGAAAGATGATCCTATAAGATTTAACATTTACACAAACTCTCATCTGACTACTTATGGGATTTGCAGTCTCTGAACTCCACAAACATCTTACCTCTGATTCACACTTGACCTAAAACTTAGGTTGAGGCCTGAATCCTGCCCTAGGCTAGCTCTCTGCCAAGCTCAGGCAATGCACATTTTAAAGTAGGTTACTTAGAGACATGGACATGGGACTTAACCACAGCAGCACACCCGTGCTTTTATTTCTGGAGCTGCCTCTTTTCATCGAAGGCCACAGACTGAAAAAAATAAGGCTGTCCTTGGGAAGAACGTCTGTGTTTCTGTTTGTCTTTATCTTCACTTGTATAGCTGCCTAATGTCCACAGAATGACCCTGCTCTTCTCAAAAGGATGCCTGTGCTATTTATCACAATGACTTTCTGTTGCAGAAAGTTCCTTACCCTGGCTCTGGACCTCTTTGAGAAGTATTTCCTTTTACTCATTCCAAATGTATGGAACTGTAATCTTGTCAAATGTGTGCTTGTTGCTCTTGTGTGGTATTATGGTGCTCAGTAATGTGGGTATTAATGTGGATGTTGCTATCTTCTGATCAGCAGCAAAGCACAAATCTGTTGAGTAGCGAATTGTTTTCTCCAATTGAATGAAGTTTTCAATCTTTGTGTAATCCTGCTTTTAAATCTCATCAACCAGAATGAATTTTTGTTTTAATATCAATTGTATCTAGACAACAGAAATCTCAAAAGTAACAGGTGTTGTCAGGGAGAGTAGTAAGTTAGAAAAATGTCATTAGAACACTACCTAAAGTGTGGTTTAGGCACTACCTAAACTGGTTTGTACTCCTACTGCAATTTTCAAACAAAGTATCTGGAGGGAAGACCTTTATTAAATTGTTCCTAATGTTTAAATTTGCAGACAAACCCATTTCTGAACAGTCTGTAACAATGCAACAGGTTGCAAAATGTGGGGGTTAGAGGCAAGCTCTCCAGAGATGCTTTACATTTCAAAAAAGTTGATCAAGAGCTGATCTCAACTGGCTACAAAGTTCAAGAGCAGTTCAAGCATCATTTCAATGTCAGTTTAATGGCAGGGCAAGCAAAGATTATGAACCCAAAGGCTTAATCTAGTTTTCTTCACTCAGAGAACTTATTCTTCTCCCTTCCTGCACCAGACTTGTTGGCTTAGAAGTGTTGTGTGACATAACTGTAGAAGAGCCATGTTGGCATGCAGATCAGTTATGGACACAGCTTCTCTGCTGACTCTGAACAAGTCATGGGGGAGTTTCAACAATGGTGTAAATTTCAGGTTAGTAGTGGGCTAGTAGCAAAACTGGCACAGTGATCACAAAGCACTGATCTTTATTGCATTGTTTTATGTCTTTCCATCAGTTGTTCTAGCTCCATCCTTTCATCTTTCAAATGCAATAGTTATACTCCATTTTGAGGCATAAATTTAAATCTGTCTGTGTCCTCAGACTGTGAAATTATGATGATGAGCTACCTGAAGACCTGAATTGTGGGTTTACCAGAGCACTGGTTTGTTGAGCCTGGTATGTCACCTCTAGAAGTTCAGCAGCCACTTGAGAAACATGTAAGTGTGTGTTACACATAAAACCTGCTATGAGCAATGACAGCAATGATGCCTAATTCTCAGAGTGCCTCCATCAATAGTTCTCAAAATATTATATGTGATGTCAATATTAATATTTTACAGTTAATTGATATTTTACAAAATGAAGGACATGGAAGTGTTGAAGTGAGTCCAGAGGAGACCACAAAGATGTTCAGAGGGCTGCAGCATCTCTGCTATGAGGCCAGGCTGAGAGAGTTGGGGCTCTGCAGCCTGGAGAAGAGAAGGCTTCCAGGAGGCCTTCCAGTATCTGAAGGGGGCCTACAGGAAGGCTGGGGAGGGACTATTGACAAGGTCTTGCAATGACAGGACAAGGGGCAATGGGTTTAAACTGGCAGAGGGGAGATTTAGACTGGATGTTAGGAGGAAGTTCTTTGCAGTGAGGGTGGTGAGGCACTGGCACAGGTTGCCCAGGGAGGTTGTGGCTGCTCCCTTCCTGGAGGTGTTCAAGGCCAGGTTGGAGGAGGCCTTGAGTGAGCTGTACTAGTGGGAGGTGTCCCTACCTATGGCAGGGTTTGGAACTAGATGATCCTTGAGGTCTCTTCCAACCTTACCATTCTATGATTCCATAAATAGGGTAGGGAAGCCTAGGAAAGTAGATAACCTAGCTACATTTGCTCTGCAGACTGGTGGTATGGCTGGCACTGGAACAGACTGTCCAGCATCTTCCTCCTGTGTCCAGTCTCTAAGGTGCACAGCTCTGAAAGAAAGATTAAAGCTGAATAGAGTACATAGGCTTCTGTTTACCCAGACAGTAGGCAAGGCTAGATTCAGCACTGCTTGCACTACCTTGACACGCCCATAGTGTCAGAGGCACAGGGGCATTACAAAAGGTCTTCAATAGGATGCAGTCTGTAGGGTAGGATTAGTCCTCTAGAGATGAATCACAGTGTAGTTAAGGAGGTGCTGTCTGGTGTCTTGTCACTTGTTGCTGGAGTAGAAATGTGTGTAAGGTACTAAAAAACGATCTTGCAGGTGGTGGGAGGCCAACTGCCTGGTAAATGAAAACCTTCTGCTGGCCTGCTCTAGTGCAGGCTGTTGTCTATGTTCTCTGCCACAAAGCTGCTGTGTGACCCTGAGACAATCGTTCATGCAGCCACAGCAGGTCACGAATGGTGTGTTCCTTATTGAATTACTTGCAAGCCTAGAGGAGCTCATTGAAGGTGCATGCAGAACTGCTGCCAATGTTGTGCTATTGCCATTGCTGCTGCACAGAATGCAGTGGCTGCCTGTTTAAAATTGGGCACTCACTCTGACCAGACACTTTCATTGCTTCAGTTTCCTAACAGGGGAATAATATTGTCTGCCCTACCCTGAGGGGAAGTGTTGTGTAAATAAATGAATTGGTGTTGTGCAAGCACAGAGGGACAGATTTTCAGAGGTGTTTATTCAAATGCAGACAAAAAATGTAGGGCAATATACGAAACATTCCCAGAGATGCTGGTCGTAATTATCTAAAACTCAATTTAAAGATCTTTCTGCATTCTTGGGGTCCTGAAGAAACTATGGAGTCTTCAGGCCTGGAAATGCTAGCACTGTGAATAAGTGATATATTTATGGATATAAGCTGAAGGAAATTTACTGTGAGAGATAATGACTTCCTTCACAGATAATTTGAATTGTATGCTGTAAATAATGTTTGCCAAGGCTGAACGGTTATGGGAAAGCAAGCCATTGAATAGATGTTTGTTAAGAGAGTGTGGTCCATTCCACATGTGGATTGAGACCTGAGGCTGGAAGAAAAATGGCATGCATTGTCTCATTTAGTGCTCTTATCTGAGTATGTAGATAGGAGAGAGTAAGTAAGGGTTTCACAACAAGGCTATGAGATTTGAAAACGGCCATTCGGCATGCAAATTCCTTGGTTGTTTGGGAAGAAAAGGAAAGTGATCCTGTGTCCAGCCCGCTGAAGATAATGCTGGGACATTTAGCTAAGCAGAGTACCTTTATAGCACCTGCAGACACTTTGCTAAGAGTGCTAGGCAGCTGCTATTCCCATTCATGACCAACAGCAATATGGCTCGTAGGTGCACTGGAAAGGTTGGCTGTGAGCATCTTCAGTTCTGCTTAGTACTCAGATATAGAATCATAGAATCATAGAATGGTAAGGTTGGAAGGGACTNAACTTCCTCCTAACATCCACTTTAATCTCCCCTCTGCCAGTTTAAACCCATTGCCCCTTGTCCTGTCATTGCAAGACCTTGTCAGTAGTCCCTCCCCAGCCTTCTTCTAGGACCCCTTCAGATACTGGAAGGCTACTCTAAGGTCTCCTGGGAGCCTTCTCTTCTACAGGCTGCAGAACCCCAACTCTCTCAGCCTGCCCTCATAGCAGAGCTGCTCCAGCCCTCTGATCATCTTCGTGGCCTCCTCTGGACCCACTCTGACAGTTCCATGTCCTTCCTGTGCTGGGAGCTCCAGAACTGCACACAGGACTCCAGGTGGGGTCTGATGAGAGCAGAGCAAAGGGGCAGAATCCCCTCCCTTGCCCTGCTGCCCACACTGCTCTTGCTGCAGCCCAGGACTCTGTTGCTGTCTGGGCTGCTTGTGCACACTGCAGGCTCATGTTGAGCTTTTCATCACCCCAGACCCCCAGGTCCTTTTCCTCAGGCAGCCCTTCAGCACAGCTTCGTTTTCTGTGCCTTTCCCTTGTTCTTCCTTGGGTCCTTTCCTGACCAACCCATCCTTCCGCTCTGTCCCAGTCTCAAAGGTCTTGACTTGTGGCCTTGCTTGTTCTCCTCACTTGACAGTATTGTAGTTGTCTTCTTCCCTCCATCACAACTTCTCCCATGTTGTCTCTGAATCTCGATATTCTCTTTTTTCCCCTCTCAGGTCCTTTTTCTTTTTTCAGTGTCTGAATCGCTCTACTTTGGATGTCAGCAGAGACAGCATCAGAGTGTTGCAAAGTGTTTTCCTGCTCTCAGATCCAGTGCCCACTCTCATGACAGCCTGGTAAAGTGAAAAGCAGCTTTTGCAGGTTTTCCCTGAGTTTATCTACAGACCAAACAACACCAAGGGAAAATCCTTAGCTGCTGAATCAAGGAGGTCTCTGGTAAGGATATGTCAAGTGTGGTTTCTCTAAGATTTGTAATTAAATTCACTTGGACTTCTATGGCAGAAGGTAAAGCCATAAAAGAGGCTGAGCTTTAGGCCACTGCTGAATTTTAATATTCTCTCTAGCAATATGGGAGTAGTAAAACTCTCCAGAGGAAAGTTGATGAGAGTGAGATAATCTATCAGCTTCAAACCTCCTTCTGGGAAACAGCACAATGATTTTTGGCCAAACATTTTGAAACAGACAGCAGAGAGAATGCCACCTGAGTTTAGTGCTTGTCATACAAACTTGAATCCCCAACTGTTGAAGTTTAACTGGGTGCAAAAAAGCAAGGTGTTTTCACAGGCACCTTGTTCTGTGTCACTAGTTGACTGTTCCTGCTAATCCCACTTGGGCTTCCTTAATATTCTTTCATTTTCTAGCTCTCCTCCTTTGCCAAACTGCTAACATTAGAAATACATTTTAGAATTTGGCCTTCAAAAATCCTTAGCTGCTGAATCAAGGAGGTCTCTGGTAAGGATGTGTCAAGTGTGGTTTCTGTAAGATTTGTAATTAAATTCGCTTGGACTTCTATGGCAGAAGGTAAAACCATAAAAGAGGCTAAGCTTTAGGCCACTGCTGAATTTTGATATTCTCTCTAGCAATATGGGAGTAGTAAAACTCTCCAGAGGAAAGTTGATGAGAGTGAGATAATCTATCAGCTTCAAACCTCCTTCTGGGAAACAGCACAATGATTTTTGGCCAAACATTTTGAAACAGACAGCAGAGAGAATTCCACCTGAGTTTAGTGCTTGTCATACAAACTTCAATCTCCAACTGTTAAAGTTTAACTGGGTGCACAAAAGCAAGGTGTTTTCACAGAGTTGTTCCTGCTAATCCCACTTGGGCTTCCTTAATATTCTTTCATTTTCTAGCTCTCCTCCTTTGCCAAACTGCTAACATTAGAAATGCATTTTAGAATTTGCCCTTCAAAAATCATGACACTGAGTGGTGCTGGCTGCCTACCAGGCTATGCCTGTGAGATTTATTTATTTATTTTTAAAAAATCCTGTTTGGAATTTGGTAAATTTTTAAGAAAGATCTCCCCACACCCTTTCTCTGCAGGAGTCACTTAATTTCTTTGTGAGCTTTGCTGCTAAACTGTGCATAATTTGGGGGTTTCATTGTTCTTGGCCTGCTTTTGAAGTTGCTTTGTAATTTTTGAGAAGATGCTAATTTGCCTTTTGTTGTTTTCTGTTGGCCACTTAATCCTTTCCCATTCTAATTGTTATTCTTATTGGTCTCCTCCAACTTTGCTGTTGTTTGAAATGTCTGTCATCTAAAACTCGCCTTTGTTCTTCCAACAATGATTTTGGGAGGCTCCCTGCTGAGCCACATTCCAAATATGTGTGTGGCTGTGGATGAGGGGATTTTGGCCTTCCTTTTTTTTCTTTGACGCCTCTCTTTCCTGTATTTGGGCTATCAGCAAATACAAGAAACTCAGAGAAAACACTCCAGTTTTTCTTCCTTTGACACTGATTGTCAGGCAGCAATAGCTGAATGTCATTTTCCAAATCCCAATGCTGTTGTGTTAGACTCTACCTTGATGAATGTATCAGTTCAGCAGTTGTGGGCTACAAAGTCTGACTGCACCTTAGTTCAGATGATTCTGTTAGAAAATTAATTTCTTTTTAAGTCTTCTGAGCCTCCCAACTGTTGTGCATCAGCTGTGCAAACACTTAAAAGCTATGTACTTATCTTTGCTATAAAGTGGAAGTGAGCCAGAATTATGAATCACTTCTTTAAATCTAGTTTAGAGTAGGATGGAATACCTGAAAGTATCCCTGGAGGTATACAGCGATCAGAGGGAAAGTCCAGATGTTTATCATGGTCTAAATATTTTCATTTCATTTCAAAGCATTTTACTTCAAAAGACCTTGGACCCTCATAACTGTCTTCAAAGAGGATGCAGGAATCATAGTTGTGGAGACCTCTGAGAAACTTGGGATCTTAAGGTCCAGTTTTTAAAGCTGCTTCAGTGTGATACAGTCATACAACAGCAGTATTAGCTACCTAAACCTAAAACAGAGATCCTGGACAGCATTTCCAGTGAATACCAACTCCATGGCCTGGAGGAGAGCAACAACCAAAGAGCTGTTTGATGAAAATGGGACATGGATGCTTCCTTTCTTGACAGATATTTTTGTTTGTTTGTTTGTGGTCTCCAGATAGATGAGTTTAAGTCCCAAATATGAGGAAAGGATTTAGGGCTGTGACTTCCGTAGGAAGAGAGACACCTCACTGTCACTATCATGTTTCAGCTTTATAAAGGGAAGTGACATTAAAAGAATTTACTACCTGACTTAGGTAGCTCTTTGCTGTTTGTATTTGTTTCTGTAGATATACAAGCAGCTCTTCCTTGAAGGCCTGGGTGCTTATGTCAACAAAAGGGATTCCAGTGACTTCCAGTCAGCTCAGCACTCAGTATCACGGTATGGAATTAACTTCTGTGGGTGTGACCCTGAAATGCATGTGCTGTGTCACATTTACACATCTTTTGTCCTGAGTGGAAATAGCTTAGGATCTAGAGTCACCAGGGTGCTCTGAAAAACAAGTTCATTTATGAGAATTTGCCTCTTGCTGAACTTCAGGTGACTGGATGTGGTGGAATTGACAGTCCAGTCTTTTCAGCACTGTAATGTGTCCTGGCACCAGCTGGTTTGGTTTGAAATCAGATGTGTATGCAGACCTGACTTAAAATTAGCAGCTATTACTAAAGAGAGGGCAGAAGTGTGAGGAAATGGCCTTTACATACCAAAAAATAGCTGGTCCTCTTGATCAGTGCTAAATGCTTTCTCCCTCACTAACACTGGCTTCTTACTGCACAGGTTTGCAGCAAGAAAATACTCATAAGTTACACCCTGTTTTGCTAACTACAGTGGTACAAAGACTACTCAGTGGCCTCTGCAGGTGTCTTGGAAACCTTAAAGATCAAGACAGCCTCTTTTCCATTTCCACTCTCTTACTGTAAACCCTCACCTTTTGGCTCCCTTTTGGTCTCAAGTCAGTGCTGTGAACTGGCTTTAAATTTGGTAAAGAGGCTAATTCCTTGAAAAGGACAATTTCCTGACTGACTGGTGGGCTACAGCAACATGTCCTGGGCTCAGAGAGGTTTACAGTCCAGAAAATACTATCTAGCCTCATGGCACACACATTTATAATTTCCATCCTATGAAAGCAAGCTTGGGATTGACTAGGAGGCTTTGGAAGTGTGTGCCTTTTGACCAAACCATCTTAAATAAGAGAAATCCCAACCTGCAGAACATCAAGCATTTAATTCAGCAACTCTTTAAATATGGCTGGTTGAAACTGTGCTAGATATTAGACAAACAAGTTTCACTCCCCCACCAGCAGAAATTATCAGTCATGGGAGAAGTCTGGTTTTGCCAGAGTAATTAGATCAACAGTTGGGCTTGTAGCAACTGAAGTTGTGTAGTTGGAAGCTGCACCTCTTCACCATCCTGGGCTGCAGCAAGAGCAGTGTGGGCAGCAGGGCAAGGAAGGTGATTCTGCCCCTTTACTCTGCTCTTGTCAGACCCCATCTGGAGTACTGTGTGCAGTTCTGGAGCCCTCAGCACAGGAAGGACATAGAAGTGTTGGAACAGGTCCAGAGGAGGCCACAAAGATGCTCAGAGGGCTGCAGCAGCTCTGCTATGAGGACAGGCTGAGAGAGTTGGGGCTCTGCAGCCTGGAGAAGAGAAGGCTTCAAGGAGACCTTAAAGTAGCCTTCCAGTATCTGAAGGGGGCCTACAGGAAGGCTGGGGAGGGACTATTGACAAGGTCTTGTAATGACAGGACAAGGGGCAATAGGTTTAAACTGGTAGAGGGGAGATTTAGACTGGATGTTAGGAGGAAGCTCTTTACAGTGAGGGTGGTGAGGCACTGGCACAGGTTGCCCAGGGAGGTTGTGGCTGCTCCCTCCCTGGATGTGTTCAAGGCCAGGTTGGAGGAGTCCTTGAGTGACCTGTACTAGTGGGAGGTGTCCCTGCCTATGGCAGGGGGTTGGAACTAGATGATCCTTGAGGTCCCTTCCAACCTTACCAGTCGATGATTCTATGATTTCAGATGTCCCAGAGCAAGTTTGCAGTGTCGTTTTAACCTTACTCCAGCACCCCACCCTCTTGGGACTAAGAGGAGGTAAACCAAATCCTGCCTGCCAGAGAACGGTCTTCTCTGAATATGTCCCAGTTTCCTAATGAATCTCCAAACCCTCGTTTGGATAACATTCTGGACTCAGTTCCAGGTGAGGAACAGCTGTGTTTCCCAGATGAAAATTTTTAAACTTGAGAGTGCCTCTAAAGTGAGCGAGAAACTCCACTTTCATGACAAGTAAGCAGTAAGCTTTCTAAAGTGAGTAACTCCACTTTCATGACAAGTAAGCAGTAAGCTTTCTAAAGTGAGTAACTCCACTTTCATGACAAGTAAGCAGTAAGCTTTCTAAAGTGAGTAACTCCACTTTCATGACAAGTAAGCAGTAAGCTTTCTAAAGTGAGTAACTCCACTTTCATGACAAGTAAGCCACACTGCTGGCAACCTGAGTAACTCCACTTTCATGACAAGTAAGCAGTAAGCTTTCTAAAGTGAGTAACTCCACTTTCATGACAAGTAAGCAGTAAGCTTTCTAAAGTGAGTAACTCCACTTTCATGACAAGTAAGCAGTAAGCTTTCTAAAGTGAGTAAGTCCACTTTCATGACAAGTAAGCAGTAAGCTTTCTAAAGTGAGTAACTCCACTTTCATGTCAAGTAAGCAGTAAGCTTTCTAAAGTGAGTAACTCCACTTTCATGACAAGTAAGCAGTAAGCTTTCTAAAGTGATGCTGATTTGAGTGGAGGTGCCCAGAACACACTGCTGGCAACCAGTACTCCGCTGTAGTTCAGTAGTTGGTCTTTGTCAGATACGATCTTTACGTTGGTAAATTCATTATCCTTACAGCGCTGCAGTAACAGAAAGACTCCCTTTTGACAATTAGGAGCACAAGGGAGGGTTTGGGATGATGATTGCTCCCTCCTGGGAAGAGATGAAAGACTACAAGTGGTAAAGGGAAGAGATTTTTCATTATAGATCTTAGGATGAAACCTGAGGGACATCTTGTGCTGGAAGTCTGCCTTATGTTTTATATCAATAAATGAATTTCAAATGCTTGGCTCCTAGTCATGTTTTTAGGTAATGGTTCTCTAGTTTAGCTCACTCTGATTTCTTGGAGGTGGATTAGTACATAATTAAATATATGGAACAGTGTAATGAAAAACATGATTCTATCAAAGCAAATTAATCACTAGGTCTGGTTTTGAACTTAGTAGGATCCCTGCAAATAATGAATTTGCTTCATCTTTCCCAAGTACTTCCCTATTGCCCTGACTATTTACATTATAGTCCTAGGAATTTACAGCAAGCAAACATGAAAGTAATAATTTTCTTGTGCAAAGAAAAAATAGAGGGCAAGACCAGCTTCTTGTGTATATTAATGCTTCTGTGTCATCTGGTGGAAACTAGTTGGTGTAAAGTATGCTTAAACCCCTATTAGACTGCTGAAGGAGTATAAAGGAGCCTTCTTGGCAATGAAAAACAGGTTGTTTATAGAATCACAGAATGGTAAGGTTGGAAGGGACCTCAAGGATCATCCAGTTCCAACCCCCTGCCATAAGCAGGGACACCTCCCACTAGTACAGCTCACTCAAGCCCTCCTCCAACCTGGCCTTGAACACCTCCACCACCATCACTGGAAAGAACTACACAACTTCAGTTGCTACAAGGCTCAGTTGCTGTCTGGGCTGCACTCACACTGCAGGCTCATGTTGAGTTTTTCATCACCCCAGACTCCCAGGTCCTTTTCCTCATGGCTGCTCTCAGCCATTCACCACCCAGCCTGGATTTGTGCTTGGGATTGTGCCTACCCAGGTGCAGGACCTTACACTTGGCTTTGTTGAATTATCTTCTGTTGCATCTGTGAACAGAGGTTTTTTTTTAAAATGGTGCAGACCCATAATGTCTAATACTGGCTTTTGTGCTAAGAAGTTCATGCAGAGATGGAAATTTAGGAGAAATGTGAGCCAGGGGTGGTTTTGGTCTATGGCTCCAGAGGCAACTCCAGCTTCTCAAGTGCTTACCTGGCATTTTCCAAGACTGCTAAATGGAAAGGCAGTGTTGCTGCTCTGCAGAACAGAACAGGGAGAAGCTTCTGCTAAAGACAGACTTTTGAATGAGAGAAACACCTGAAATGTCAAGCAATGCTGTGGAGGGTCTTTATGCCAAGAGGCTGATTTGAGGGTAGATGAGTCTCCTGCTGTCCCATACACCCTTTCCCTGAACTCAGACTCTTCTTTTAGGATTGCTACATGTGCTAGAGTGGCTGGAGTGTAGATGGAATGGGAGAGAAAAGAGAGTCTGGCTATCCAAAAACTACTTCCTTCTCTGCTCTTGTGGTTACTGGAATTATGTATGAACTTAGTATGAGGTCCTTATATCATGTTAATGCAGTTCTTTAGATTTGTTTTAATTTCCTTTTTTTATTGTTTAAGTTATTTGAAATGAGAGGAAAATGTTTGCTTACAGCAATGTGAGCTCTGTAACAGCCCTGTTCAGTCCTCTGCACCTTGTCAGTCACTCCTGTGAGCAAGGAGAAAGCAGTCCTCCTTGGTTGATGCTGCTGCTGCTTCTGCTTGGCAGTTCTTGGCATGACTGGCATCCCCAGAGGAGCAGCAGCCCAACTATACTGTGGTTGTGTCTACAGTGCCATGCTTGAGGAAATCTGCTATGGCTAGACTGCTGGCACAGAGAGTAAGGGTGGGAGAACTGGCATTGGCAGGGCATTGGAGCTTTAACCATCAGACAACTTGAACATCTCCCCTGTGAAGAAAGATTGAGAGACCTGGTGCTGCTTAGTCTTTTGAAAAGAAGGCTGAGTGGGGATCTTGTCAATATATATAAATATCTGAGGGGTGGGTGTCAAGATGAAGGTGCCCAGTGGTAGGACAAGGAACAATGGATGCAAAGTAGAACACAGAAGGTTCCATCTCAACATGAGGAGAAACTTCTTTACAGTGAAGGTGGTGGAGCACTGGGACCGGCTACCCAGAGTGGTTGTAGAGTCTTCTTCTCTGGAGATTCTCAAAACCCACCTGGATGTTCCTGTGCGGCCTGCCCTATGTGATCCTGTCAAACAGGGGATTGGGCTCAATGATCTCTGAAGGTCCCTTCCAACTTCTAGCATTCTGTGAAACCAGCTGGTCCTCTGGGTGTTTTGTGCCTCTTAAAGTAAGACTGAGGGCAAGCAATCCAACCTAATCCAATACTGAGCATGGCTTTACTTTTCTCAGCTTGTCTGCTGGGTCCACTCCACTGGTTCCATGCACACTAGTGCATAAGCCTCACTGAGTTCTCAAGGTTTTGTATGACTTCAGGCAGACAGATGGAGATTTACTACTGAATGATGCATGAGCAGAATCAGGCTTTAATAATGAATTATCAGCCACTTACAAAGACAGAAACCAATTTTATTGATTGTTTCCACTTTGGCATAGCCTTGCCTTGTGCTTAAAAGTGCACACAGTTGTTAACCTAGTTTTCAGAGCTGTCATGTGTCCTCCAGCATGGAAAAAAAAAAAAGCAGTTTTGCAGTGGTGGTTTTTCCTGTTTGCATTTGGAGGCTTTTGGCTTTCTGCTCTCTAAAATGCAGGCTGTGAGAGTGAAGAGTGAAGAACATGGAATTGTAAGAAAGAGGTTCAGACCTTCAGTCAGTCTTACTCAAGCTCACACTTTTCTGTTCATCTAATGCTTCTAGCTTGATGATATTTTCAATAGCTTAAAGACTTAGAAATCAGTTTCCTTTAAGGTAACATCTGAAAACAATTCTAAAACCCCCTTGGATGGCAATAAAAACATTTAATTTCTTGATGACTTACATTCAGTTAACTCAGAGTTTTTCTTAAGTGGCAGTGAAACCATTAGTGCCTGTCTAATAATGCATCAACAAGTATTTGCTTTTGTGCCAAGGAGTTCACTTGCAGATAGATATTTCAGAGAACTCTTGAGTGAGAGTATCACAGCTTTGGGTCTGTGCTGATCTGCAGGGCCAGGCAGGCATCTTTGGGTGAGCACTTAACAGCCTGCTCCTTTAGATTCCTCTGGACTGGTTTGGACAATCTGAGCAGTGTCCAGCACTGTTTCTTCTTTGGGATGTCTCTTTAAGTCCAGCTGGCTTTGCAGTGTAGCTGTATCAAGGCTCTTTACACTCATTCTCTCTAGATACTACACCTTTCTAGACACTTACTTTCTGAGTGCTCCACCTGTGCTATTCTTTCTTCCTGCCTCTATTCAGAAGGCACTGTTGGTCTGATCTACCTTGAATAGAGGGTCTATAGAAAAGCCATGCAGATTTAAAAAGAAGCCATCTGAGATTCCAACCTACCTCCTTTGAAGTGTGATTTCTGGGGCCAGTCCTCTGTGTTGGGTTTTCTCAGTTTCTGTCATACAAGATAACTTTAAAATGATACTCTGCATTTTGGAAGCCTTTCAAATTTTGTAACTGACTTAAAATACATTTCAAGAAGCTTCTTTGTATTTTCTATCTTTCAGGATGCTTAATTCACTTACTGTTTTATTGTGAGTGAAATTCTTTAGGCTGTCTCAGATGTGGCTGATAGAATCATAGAATGGTAAGGTTGGAAGGGACCTCAAGGATCATCTAGTTCC
>VWZE01020871.1:66895-80469 GCA_013396675.1 Eubucco bourcierii | reverse complement strand
CCCCAACTCTCTCAACCTGTCCTCATAGGAGAGCTGCTGCAACCCTCTGAGCATCTTCATGGCCCTCCTCTGGACTCACTCCAACAGTTCCATGTCCTTCCTGTGCTGGAGGCTCCAGAACTGCACAAACATCTTTACTAATGAAAATTATGTAACTTACTCTAATTTGGTTCTTCTTCTTGACATTAAAATTACATTTTCAACAGTGAATTGATTACTAATCCCCATTGCAAAGTGATTAATCTATCTTTTTTAATGCTCTCCAACCATTAGCTCAATTTGTCTGTCTAACATAATAAACATGAATATTTTTACTGAAGACTCCTTACTTATTTGGCAGGTTAGACGTGAGAAAGTGTGCAACTAAGTGAAGCATGGATCTATGAAGCATGGGTTTAACTGGCAGAGGGAAGGTTTAGACTGGATGTTAGGAGGAAGTTCTTTACAGTGAGGGTGGTGAGGCACTGGAACAGGTTGCCCAGGGAAGTTGTGGCTGCTCCCTTCCTGGAGGGGTTCAAGGCCAGACTGGATGAGGCCTTGAGTGAGCTGTACTAGTGGGAGGTGTCCCTGCCTATGGCAGGAGGTTGGAACTAGATGATCCTTGAGGTCCCTTCCAACCTTACCAGTCTATGATTCTATGATTGTCCTTTACTCCGGTCTTGTCTAAGATGGTGAATCTTCTCTAAGTAACTGGCCACTAGATGCACTAACCCACGGCTGTAAGCCAAGGCAGCATTTTAAACACGAGAACTGGCAGTTTCCAAGTACAGCAAATGCAAAGATGTTTGTGCCTGATGTTTGGATTATCTAGTGTAACAACTACAATGGTCTGCAGTGTGTGTTCTGAGCAGAACTACTTGTATGGTCAGAGTTTACTTGTGTTTAGACAAATTACCAAATCAAAGCATCTATTTCTTTTTCTCCTGTCCCATCTAGGTATTTATATTGCACCATTGCCTGCAGTAGAAATCTTAGGAATGTCTCTTCAGTGGAATTTTAAACTTGAAATGATTTTTTTTTTTTAAATGAAGATTGAAATGTTAGCCAAAATGGAAATCTCCTTGGTTTAAAAAAAAAAACAAAACCAAAAACCTTGGTTTAATTACATTTTAATGGCTTCCATTACGAGAACTGAGAGCTAAAAAAATCTCCCTGTGTCTGGCAATCTAAACTTAAACAAATTGGGTAGTGGTCATCTGACTGGCTGATTTTTTTTGTTTGGTTTTTTTTTGGGGGGACTATGGTTTTTTTTGTTTAGTTTTTTTGATTGTAAAAAACTGGAAAATAGTTTGTGGATGGGTTTTAGTTTTGGGTTGGAAGCTTGAAAAATCCTGTGGAAGACTGGAAATGAATTAAAACGTTTGTATTTAGCAAGTATGGTTTTGATATGAAAACGACCTGGACATCCAGATGCACTCTGAAAGCAGTCACTTACTTTATTCTGGTGAAACACATTAGTTCATTCTTGCACTAATTTTAGGTATCTAATTCAGAGGGCTGGCTCCTAGGCTGTCTGTGTAATCCAGAGACAAAATCTGCTGCACAGCATGATTCTGGACACATAAATCAGGCTCTTGCTCTTAATTTCCTCTTGGAGGAACCTTTCTCTGTCACTTAACCATATGGTATGCCCAGGGAGAGCAGCTTCAAAGTTTGATGCTTTAAGATATCCTGTCTTGGTATCTCCCTCTGACCAAACCCAGATTAGATAAAGAATAGAGGTAAGACATTTTCTGGGCTCATTGTGATATGCAAGGCTAGGTGTGTATGTTTGTTAACATAAGGAGGCTGGATATACTTGTTCTCTGTGTGCACCATGTGTGTTTTTCTCTGTGCAAGAGGAGGAAAGATTGTGTGAATAGCTAAATGAGGTTTCCAAAAATATTTCCTCCCCAGGAATGTGTGTCTGCTGGCTCCTTCTCTATCCCTTCTCTTGAATTCTCTGGCATTTCTGGCATTTCTGTGTCTTGCGAGGCATCCTCCTCCCACAGCACCATCATTCCTCCCTTAACCTCTGTTTCTTTCATCTTAGAGCCTCATACTTCTCTTAGCACAGCCAGAATGTCTCCTTCATGCTTTCTCAACTGCCCTTCAAGCCTTCCTGCACCAGTTCCCAGCTACCAGCTGCAGAAGCAAAGCGGCATAAAGATGTAAAAGGTTTCCTGGTTTCTACCTCACCCCATTGCCCAGCTGTAATCTCTTGCTGACAGCCATGTGAGCCAGGAGGCATTCAAGACCAGGTTGGAGGAGGCCTTGAGTAGCCTGTACTAGTGGGAGGTGTCCCTGCCTATGGCAGGGGGCTGGAACTAGGTGATCTTTGAGGTCCCTTCTAACCTTACCATTCTATGATTCTATGAAACGAAGAGGAACTTTTGGCATGGATGACCAAGAAGGTACTACACACAAGGCTCCAGAACTGCACACAGATCCAGGTGGGGTCTGATGAAAGCTGAGTAATCTCATCTCTGTGGGCCTTCCCATTTCTGCTTGGGAAAGCACTACTTTTACTCTTTATTTACTCTTTATTCTTTTTTATTCTTTATTCTATTTTGATTTACACTTTATTCCATTTTGATTTACTCTTTATTCCTTATTGCCTCTATATCTCTTGTCATTTGAAATTCATATTTCTATGTGCATCATCTGTTCCACTTCACTCATTCTGTTAGGTGCTTTTGCTTTCATTATTTCCACAAGCCCTTTTTGACAGTCTGGTCATAGAATCACAGAATAGTAAGGTTGGAAGGGACCTCAAGGATCATCTAGTTCCAACCCCCTGCCTTAGGCAGGGACACCTCTCACTAGTACAGGTCACTCAAGGACTCCTCCAACCTGGCCTTGAACTCCTCCAGGGAGGGAGCAGCCACAGCCTCTCTGGACAACCTGTGCCACTGTCTCACCACCCTCACTACAAAGAACTTCCTCCTGACATCCAGTTAAAATCTCCCCTCTGCCAGTTCAAACCCATTACCCCTTGTCCTGTCATTGCAAGACCTTGTCAGTAGTCCCTCTCCAGCCTTCCTGTAAGCCCCCTTCAGATACTGGAAGGTCACTCCGAGATCTCCTGGAAGCCTTCTCTTCTCCAGGCTGCAGAGCCCCAACTCTCAGAGCCTGCAGCACTCTGCATATCAGTGAATATCACTGAATTATTTCATCTGAGGATAACAGTCCCGCAAATAAATGTCTTAGGCCTTGGCAATGGCAAAGTGAGTTCAACCTTCTCCACTAGATTGTCTTCACTGGGAACTATGTCCTGCTCAGGGTTATAGATTTGGGGCAAGTAATCCTTCTACTGCCTAATTAAGAAATCAGGTGATTTCCACAGACTCTTGTCTATTAAACAATTAGAGCAAGAGCCTGCAGACCATGTCTGAGTAGGTATTCTGTCACATTCATTTCTGTGGGATGATTTTGGACCTCTTTTCATGCACTTCTTGTAAACAGTGTTGTGTTTTAAATATAATTATGTTGTGCCTGTTCTGGGCCGATTTATAGAGGCTTAAGGATGTTTTCACTCCTTTTTCATCCTCTCAATTTGTTACCCAGTCTTCAGATTTGTGAAGTCAGGGTGAGAGAACATACCATCTTCTGTTGTGCATTGAGGCTGCATTCAACTCCTGTGCTTCACAGTTACCTCAGAAACACTTCAAGCTGAGTATCCCTCACTCTGGATTTACACTGGCTGCATTTACTATATGCTTTTCCTATTCGCTACAATGCTGTGTAATCCTGGCGTAAGAGTAAAGCAAATTCATAGCTTTTATGTCCCAAACAGGTCATTAATGTTTTTCTCCTCAGCTGCACCACCAAGCTGAGCTGTGTGCTGCTGACCCTCCTCCCTGTTTGAATCAGGGATAAGGAACAAGAAAATGAGCAAGGGGTTTGCTGACAGCACTTTTGCAACGCGAGGGAAAGACTGGTTAAAAAGTTTAGACCCTTCACAGCTTTCTCTTTGGGGGAGATGTGAAGAGAGGACTTCCCAGGTGTGTGAAAAAAAGATACAAATGTGGATAAATGCATTCTCTATTGCAACATGCAGATATTCTTTACCTACCTGGAGGCAAAGTTTGGTAACTGCAGATGTGAAAAAGAAAACTTGTGACTCCAGGTGACCCTTGCTCCATGGGATAACCAAGATGAAAGAAAAACTTGGGAGTAAGAAGGCCAGAGCTAGCAAGACACGAGCTCAGAGTGAGGGTGAAAGTTCAGACTTTGCTCTGTGTCCTACTTAGGAGCTTCCAACTGTAGTCTAAGTTGGTACTTCTTGTTCCCCCTCAGGTAATGCCTAATGTGCTTTGAATGGATATTTCAAGTCATAACATCTAAATGTGGAGACATTACACAACTGTGCCTCCTGGTTGCAGCCCCAGAAGCTGCCCTAGCAGGCTTTGGGCATGATGGTGATTCTTAGGTGTTTCTGTGTTGTGAGAGTGTCTAGAGATCCCACTGTGCCAGGTGTTGTACAAACACTTTGGGAAAAAAATTCTCTGGCTGAACAAGTGCATGGCCTGAATAGCAAAGGCTGACAGAGCATTGCCTGTGACATGGAGATGTGGGCATATATATTGAATTACTCAGCTCTGCAGTCTGAGAGCAATGGTGGCAACAGTGCCACTTTCCTGTAGTTCTCCTGGAAACAGAAGGATTTCTTCTTCTCCCACCTTCCTGCATACTTACCTTCAAGCTAATTCCACATAGCCTGTTTAATAGAATCATAGAATGGTAAGGTTAGAAGGGACCTCAAAGGTCATCTAGTTCCAACCCCCTGCCACAGGCAGGGACACCTCCCACTAGTACAGGTCACTCAAGGACTCCTCCAACCTGCCCTTGAACCCCTCCAGGGAGGGAGCAGCCACAACCTCCCTGGGCAACCCGTGCCAGTGCCTCACCACCCTCACTGGGAAGAATTTCCCCTCTGCCAGTTCAAACCCATTGCCCCTTGTCCTGTCATTACAAGACCTTGTCAATAATCCCTCCCCAGCCCTCCTGTAGGCCCCCTTCAGATACTGGAAGGCTACTCTAAGGTCTCCTTGAAGCCTTCTCTTCTCCAGGCTGCAGAGCCCCAACTCTCTCAGCCAGTCCTCGTAGCAGAGCTGCTGCAGCCCTCTGAGCGTCTTTGTGGCCTCCTCTGGACCCACTCCAACGCTTCCATGTCCTTCCTGTGCTGAGGGCTCCAGAACTGCACACAGTACTCTGGATGGGGTCTGACAAGAGCAGAGTAAAGGGGCAGAATCCCCTCCCTTGCCCTGCTGCCCACACTGCTCTTACTACAGCCCAGCACTCAGTTGCTGTCTGAGCTGCACTCACACTGCAGGCTCATGTTGAGCTTTTCATCACCCCAGACCCCCAGGTGCTTTTCCTCAGGGCTGTATTGGTTGAACAGAGGCTAAGAAAAAAGATAGGAAACTGCTGTCTGATAGATAGTTCTAGAGAGAGAAGGGAGTATTATTGAGACTGACTTGACCAGTCTCGATTTGCTCTGCCATTCTGGAATGCAGACCTGTTTCATGTCTGACTATGTATTGACAATGCTGTGCTCAGAGTGGGCCTGACACTTGTATGCAGGCATAGCTTGATGATTGGTTAAGGTTTTGGGGGACTTTTCAGAAGCATATGGCATGCACCCCAGTAGCATATTTTGAGGTTTTATGAGTTTATTTGGATTCTCAAATGAGATTACTGGAAAGAAAATTCATATTAAAATGTCACAAAAACATCTGGAAAGAGATTGATAGATGAGAAAGGAGCCACATCCTTAATGACAATGGATTTTACTGCTGCTCAGCTCATAACTTAAACTATGATAGGAGCCATAAATATTTTCCAGAGCACTAAATTTATTTTTAATTCTCATTGCTGGGTCTTTGCAACAGCTGTGTGTTGGCTACCTGCAGCATGCATTGCCACCATGTTGTTGAGCTTCTGCTGCCCTTTGAATGACAGATCTTCACTGCTGTTTCTTCTGAGGCTCTCCTGAAGCATCAGTGGCTGTAGCAGGTAATGACAATTTTGCCATCAGTTTCAGAAAGAGAGGATTTGGGCCTTGAAATTGCACCTTTGCATGTAGACCCCAGACCTGTTTTGCCTGGCAAACATTCAGAGCAAGTGTGGTTCTATGTGGCTCTGTGCTGCAGGACAGGGCTCTTCGTGTGCATGTGAATGCCTCCCAGACCTTGTGCATTGGGCAAATTTAGCACTCGAGCTGGGATGTGGCATCACAGCAGTAGATGGGATTTCCTGTAGGGAATGGAGGAGTGTCCTTGAAAGAGGAGGTTGCTATGCAATCCACTTCTCTTGAGTTTGTCCTGTGAGAACTGTTTCTTTTTGTGTGACCTCCAGAATGGCCATGACAGCTAGGCAGGAGTACACAACATCTAAATTTGGCAGAGTCCTTTACAACCTATCCCATTTTGTTTGACAGGTGTCCACGGTGATGAGAAAGAACTTTCCCCTGCCCCTTAAATTCACTGAGGACTTTGGCAACCCTTCTCCACAGGATTCCTGGTATCATTCTCTAGTGCAGAAGTCAGGTAATTTCTCCAGGGCTCAAGTAATGCATTCGTATCTTCATCACTTGCTGTTATATTTTTAATATGTATATCTCTGAGATCTGATTTAGAGATCATATCATAATAACCAACCTGAAGCTGTTGCTTTGAAGTTGCACCTGGCATTGCTGAGTTGGGAAACATCTGGAATGTACATCTCATTAGCTCAACACAAGTGGTTTTGGTATGGTGTGAAAGAGGGCAGGAGCAGACAGCAAAGGGAAATGCCTTTGAGTACATGCAGGTAACCAAGAGTGGAATCTGACTCCTTACCGGTACATGAGTTTTACCTTTTCATCTCAGTGGTGTAATCTCTAAGCATCCTTAGCCACTTCATTTCTACTCTGTTTGCAAGGAGGCAGGCTTTGTTTCAGACCTGCTTCAGCTTGTCCCTGACTTTGTGTACATCTTGGACATAGGCCATCACGGCAGCAAAGGAGACACTTCTGCATTGAAGCCAATCGTTACTTCAATATTAGTAAAATAAAGGCTGCAAGGGCTTGATCCCAAAGCACTGCAATTTGATTTCCCCTACTGCTTAATTGTTAACAATTTAATAGTTCCTGGGGTAGCAGTGCCAGCTTCCCCAGTGCAAGAAGCGTTTGCAACAGTCACTTTGACTGCATCTACCCTGATTTGTAGGCTAAGAGAGTTTAATAGCACAGATGAGGTCAGTCTGTGCCAGCTGACCGCAGGGTCAGTGTGTGGGCCTTGCCACTCAAGTCTGCTGGGACAGGTATAGCCAGTGAAATGATGACAGTGAGCCTGTCAGCTACTGTCAGTTACTCATGATGAGTATTTTTTCCAAGCTCTTTTCATGAGTGTCTCCTCCATCACGACAGTGCTGTCTGCCACTCCCTTCAACTGGCCTGTTCATCTGCCAGTGCTGAAGATCAGGGATAATGGTTTCTTCTAAGATCTCTTTCTGCCTCGGGAAAGCAGAAGAGTATAAGTTCTAGCATACAACCTGCCAGTTCAAAAGCACTTTTCCCCCCAACAGTACCTCTGGAGCTTTCTGCAGGCTAGCTGTGGCTACCTGTAGTGTTGCAGCAATGATGCCCTGCCTTAGGTTATGTTTCTGCCCTCACTGAAACCAGCTTTGGGGCTGGACCACAAACTACAGCATTTCTGGGATCCTTCAAGATGAAAAGCAGTCCACGTGGGTAAGTTATCATTATTTGTTATTGTTCTCTCTCTGATCCACTTTGGAAGACAGATGTGCATACTTCCCTCCCCCCCTCTGCCCTGCTCTGAGAACTGATGAAACATGAAAATCACTTTTTAGATAAAGAAAAGCCCACAAAGTCAACACAATACATTGTGAGTTATTTGGTTTCTAATCTCTGAAAATGAGCCAGGTCAAACAGACACAGCTCTTCTGATAAATTGTTATTCTTAGAGATTTCATCCTTCCATGGAAAAGTACTGAGCTGGCTCTCTGATCTCCTCTTACACTGTCATCAGCATAGAGCAGTGGGCCAGTGGAAAATTGGAGAAAACCAGCTGCATGAAGAGAGTTAGGGGCATTATTTTTAGATGCTTCATTTCTTTCTGACTACACACACCTCCCTGTGGAAAACAAGACTGTCTATCCTAGTGACTTGCTGGCAGCTGCTGCATTATGCACGGTGAAGCTGCTCCTTAGAAATGAGAGGCTAAACAAATTAAGCAGCAGAAAACCAGGCTTAGACATTTGCACAGTGTACAACAGAAGAGAGGAGGGAGATTTGAGAGAGAATGTGTGGGAGTCTTTGGAAAGCATGCAAGTTCTCTGCAATAGAGGTATGAGTTTGAAGGATTGAACTCCAATGGAATCTCCCTCTTTCTCTGAATGGGGTGTCCATTATCAGGTGTGACACTCAGCAAGTACCAAAGCTGAGTGCCAGTTTTCCTCACCAGTACTGATCTACTGTCACAACAGGGCTGCTAAAGAGAGGAATTCTCAGTCTGTATCTGCTGAGAACTATGATAGAATCATAGAATCATAGAATGGTAAGGTTGGAAGGGACCTCAAGGATCATCTAGTTCCAACCCCCTGCCATAGGCAGGGACATCTCCCACTAGTACAGCTCACTCAAGGCCTCCTCCAACCTGGCCTTGAACCCCTCCAGGGAGGGAACAGCCACAACCTCCCTGGGCAACCTGTGCCAGTGCCTCACCACCCTCACTGCAAAGAACTTCCTCCTAACATCCAGTCTAAATCTCCCCTCTACCAGTTCAAACCCATTGCCCCTTGTCCTGTCATTACAAGACCTTGTCAATAGTCCCTCCCCAGCCTTCCTGTAGCCCCCTTCAGATATTGGAAGGCTACTCTAAGGTGTCCTGGAAGCCTTCTCTTCTCCAGGCTGCAGAGCCCCAACTCTCTCAGCCTGTCCTCATAGCAGAACTGCTCCAGCCCTCTAATCATCTTCGTGGCCTCCTCTGGACCTGTTCCAACGCTTCCATGTCCTTCCTGTGCTGAGGGCTCCAGAACTGCACACAGGACTCCAGGTGGGGTCTGACGGAGAGCAGAGTAAATGGGCAGAATCCCCTCCCTTACCCTGCTGGATAGGAACTAAATGCATAATGACTCCAGTGCAGGTGTTCATTTGAAACACATCCATATGTGGATTGCTTCACTGCCTCCTGCCAATGGCCCACCCATTTTCTCCTAAGAGTGGGTTAGTAAACTAAACTGGACATGCTGTGCTGGTTTGAGGCTAATTGGAATATTTTAATAGAGAAAATTATATTATAGGCTGTGAAAAGCAAACAATGGTGATGTCTACTTCACTCATAGACTTGCTGAGATGGCTAAGAATAAGTACTCAAAACATGGATAACACAGTCTCTTGGCCTTTCTCTGCGAGCTAGTGGGTCCTGTCCTCTCTGCTGAATAATCTCACTAACCACTTTCCTTCTAACCCCCCTGACTGACCCTCCAAACTCATCCTGTGCATAAGCCAAACCTTGGGTAACGTAGAGGGGTGGAGAGGGGGTGGAAGGGTGGTTGGAAGCCCCTCCTGGGGTCTCTCTCATTTCTGGGAGGAGTGTAGGAGTGTTGTGTTTCTCTGTTGCCTTTAACTTGTATATTTCTGTAACTACTCCTGTCTATAGTGTATATCTCTGCTTGTACATTGTGCTGAGCTGTAAACAGAGCTTCAGTCCTTAACTTCCAGCCAGCTGAGTCTAGTCTGGGTGATTCTACAAAGTGTGTGGGGGGCAGGGAACTCCCAAACCATCACACATGGTTAGACACATGATCTGTTAGTGTGATGAAAAGGTTCAGGCTTCCCCTCTCTTTTGGCCCTGTGAGGTCTCACCTGAGTGGGAGAAGCAGGCATCTGGCAACGTAGAAAACTTACACCTCTAAATGTTAGGTCATCCTCTGCATAGTGAGATCCCCTGCATACCTTGTATGAAGAGAGGAAAGATAAGAGAGTGTTAGACCTACCTGCTTTTCCAAACAGTCCTTCCTCCTAGCTTTTGGGGCACTTCAGCTACTCCAAAACTGTTGGCTTTGGCAGCATGTCTTACCTCTGAGTACCCATCTTTGTAAGCATCCTGACAGCCAGTGGGGGGTGTGGTGTGTGAAATCTGGATGTACTCCAGTCTCTTTTGCTACACCAGAAGATTGCTTAGATGCTGAACTAGTGAAGAATCCAAGTGGTGCCAGAGCAAGATGGTGTCTGTTGCTGGAAATGTAATATTTTGTACTCATGCACAAGTCTATGTCTGCACATGCATAGGGCAGGTAGGTCTCCTGCACTGGCCAAAGTTTAGACCCACACATTTTTTACTTGGTTTGGCAAGGTATTTCCTGGGTCAAGTACCCACTTCAGGTAGATGTGAAGATGGGAGAATTGCCTAGATTAGTTCAACCATTTCCAAGAATGAGGATATTGAAAATTGTTTGGATATTGAAAATGTTTTGTCCTTGCTGCACTCAAAGTAAAAATAAATTCTGTTGGAGGTTTTGCTGAGAAACTTTGGTATTTCCATGCCTGTGATTTCACAATGGGATGCCATTATGTCAGGGGCATGCCTTTTGCTATTTTTCCAAGATAAATTGCCTCTATTTGGCCCACTTAGCAACTTTTAAAGTTTGACAGGCACTCCCAGTCAGCAGACAGATTTAGAAAATTTGGCACTGAGGCATGCTTCAGACCACGACTTCAGAAGCTAGGCAGAGGTTTATAGATGGCTGCTTCAGAATGCTGGAGGCACAATCTGAGAGCAGAGAGACTATTTTGTGTGCTCTTAGTGCTCCAGAAAGCAGGCCAGACAGCAAGATGGAAGATTTTTGGGTGATTATTACAGAGGGAATGTAAGGGCAGTACAAGTGGCTGAGAACAAGAGACAAGGATTCAATCAGTGGAGCCCAACAAATAATGGAGACCTGTTTTCATAAAGTATATGCTGACTACAACAGCCTAAGATCATCAGACTCAGCATGGGAGATGGTAAGAATTAAAGATAAGTAAGCAACTCCAGTTTCATCTCTGTTGTTTTATGTCAGCATTGATGATACCACCTGTATTTACATTGGCTCATTTCCTCCAAGACCCAGCCCCCTGCATCATCTGGAGTTGTGCACAGACTGAGCCTATTGTTGACTGTAGCTTTTCCTGGAGAGTTGAGGTGGAGAGATAATCAATGATGCAAAGGGTACACAGCAAGGGTACACATAGTCTGCCTCTGAGCAGATGAACATGGGTTTGGCAGTATGGAGTCTCTCATTGCCACCTGGCAGAAGTGTCCAAGAAAAAGTTAGGTTGTTTTTGGCTGGAGAAAAGTAACACTGGAAGAGTTCCTTGCAACTTTGGGTCAAAGCCCCCTGGTGCTTATGCTCTCCATGAGAGAAGCCAGAAGCAGCATCTCTTTCCTCCAAACTCACAGTGTCCTATAGGAGGCCCATGCTATATTCAGCTCCCTTCTCCAGCCTGCAGGAGGGGGATGGACAAATAGAAGCAGAGTTCTCAAGAGGGGGCAAACTTGACCAAAATGTACTCGAAGCAGTTTGTAGTTCAGTCATTCTGCAATTACTTATTTGACACTCCAGGCCATTCTAGGCAAACTGAGTCTTGTGGAAGTAGCAAGTCATATAGACATCAAGTCCATAGCATGTGTGAGTAGCAAGTACTTCTAGTATTTGTTTCCTGGCTGTTTTCCCCTTGTATAGGTCTCCTTTCACTCCTGTTCACCTCTTAATATGAACACAGGACTGGAGTGGAAGCCTCTGAGTACATGGAAGGGTCACTCACTATTCATCCTTCAGTGACTAAAAGGTAACCTAAAAGCTATTTCCAAACTTGTCAAAATGCTTCTTTCTTGATGGTACTGAAAAAAACAAAGCCTGTGATCATCATCTTGAGTTTGGAGAGGACAAAAACCTGCCCCTGGGGAAGAAAAGTAAAAAGCATCTTATGTATTTAGGCATCATATCCATGCCCTAGTATCCCAGATAGCAGTGTGTCAACTAACTAAGAATGTTCTGGAGCTCTCCGCTTCAGAAGAGGACTCAAATAGATTTGCTGATGTGGAGCAAATCAATTAGCTCACCAAAGTGGAGGGATAAAGGAGATCGATTTTGGTTTTGATATTATAGTGGCCAGTGAGGTTAAGACCGAACAATGCTTTTGATAAATGCTGGGAACTGCTCTTGCTGACAGAATACTTTGAAAGTGCTCTTTTTATTGAAGGGTTTCAGAGCCTTCTTTTCATTCTTTGTGACTTTGCAAGTGGAGCATGGGCAGCTGAGAACGACCAGGGAGGCCTTCTCGTCTCAAGGTTATTTTGATTTGTTTAGTTCCCTGTTTTATACACACTGGGGACTGATAGCATTTCCCTTCCCTTTTCGGTTATTTTCTACTCCTTCGTCAAATCTCAGGAGCCTCTACCATTGTGTCCCAAGCGGGGCCTCCGGCCAAGAGTCTGGTTTTTGTGTTTGTGCCATTATTTACAGACCTACTGGCTGCTTAATGTGTTTAAAGCCTGGTTTATACTTCCCACTAATGTAAATTTACACCCCAATCTTGTTTAATCTCTCCCTGCCAGGCTCACACACCGGGCCGCATAGTCACAGAATAGATTTCTCACTATTTGATCACATTAGGCTCTGCAAATTCAGAGCTTTGCCCTGTTCAGCACCTTCTTCACAGTCTCACAGTATCAGCAATGTTGGAAGAGACCTCAAAGATCATCAAGTCCAACCCATCACCACGGACCTCAAGACCAGACCACGGCACCAAGTGCCACGTCCAAACGCACCTTGAACACCTCCAGGGACGGTGACTCCACCACCTCCCTGGGCAGCCCATTCCAGCAGTCAATGACTCTCTCAGGCAAGAACTTTCTCCTCACCTCCAGCCTAAACTTCCCCTGGTGCAGCTTGAGACTGTGTCCTCCTGTTCTGTCAGTGGTTGCCTGAGAGAAGAAGGTAACCTCCCCCTGACTACAACCACCCTTCAGGTAGCTGTAGACAGCAAGAAGGTCTCCCCTGAGCCTCCTCTTCTCCAGGCTGAACAATCCCAGCTCCCTCAGCCTCTCTCCATAGGGCTGTGCTCCAGGCCTCTCCCCAGCCTCGTTGCCCTTCTCTGGACACACTCAAGCACCTCAGTGTCCTTCTTCAATTGAGGGGCCCAGAACTGGACGCAGTGCTCAAGGTGTGGCCTAACCAGTGCAGAGTACAGGGGGAGAATGACCTCCCTGCAGGAGCAGACCCAAAGAATTTCCTGGGTGGGTAGGTGCCAAATTGCTTGATACAATGATTTAAAAACATGGTTTTCTGTGTTTTTGCAACAGCAGGTTGCATATAAACTCTCACATGAAGTCTATGCTACATAAGCAGAGGCAGAAATGTGATTCTTCATACTCTGAGGAACAATAGAGGCTATTGTCCATGTGAAAAAAGAGCAATAGGCTATGTCCTCACAGGAGATAATGTAACTTGGGAGATACATCTAAATATTTCATAGAATCATCAAATGGTAATGTTGGAAGGAACGTCAAAGATCATCCAGTTCCAACCCCCTGCCATAGGCAGGG
>VWZE01020871.1:53692-66793 GCA_013396675.1 Eubucco bourcierii | reverse complement strand
CCTTCCTGTAGGCCCCCTTCAGATACTGGAAGGCTACTCTAAGGTCTCCTGGAAGTCTTCTCTTCATCAGACTGCAGAGTCCCAACTCTCTCAGTCTGTCCTCATAGCAGAGCTGCTGCAGCTCTCTGAGCATCTTCGTGGCCTCCTCTGGACTCACTCCAACAGTTCCATGTCCTTCCTGTGCTGGGGGCTCCAGAACTGCACACAGGACTCCAGGTGGGGTGTGACGAGAGCAGAATAAAGGGGGAAAATCCCCTCCCTTGCCCTGCTGCCCACACTGCTCTTGATGCAGCCCAGGACTCAGTTGCTGTCTGGGCTGCACTCACTGCAGGCTTTCATCAACCCAGACCTTCATGATCTTTTCCTCAGGACTGCTGTCCAGCCATACACCACCCAGCCTGGAGTTGTGCTTGGGATTGTGCCTACCCAGGTGCAGGACCTTACATTATTTCTTTTCTTACCGTGCTGTTGTGTGCTGTGGTGTGCCCAAACAGTACAGACAGAGCTGCGTTTACAGCATTTATGTCTAACTTCTCAAGGTGAAATAAGAACAGGCTGTAATAATGCTGCTTTATTGTGAATTGCCTCTGCAGATTCTCATTCTTGGGAACATGCCTCAGCACAACCTATAGATGATCTCTGGCATATCACTGGGGATTGCTACATGCTCATTTATAAAGTACTTCAATATCTGCAAGCAAAGGTGCGAGGCATGCCCTGTGTTATTTTTGACCTGTGGTGAATAGGCTGCTCCTGGCACTGCACACTGCTTGTCCTAGGCTCTCAAGTGCACACACTCAAAGCAGGTAATAATGGGCAGGAACAGGCAGTGCTCAGAAGCCTTGAGAACCAGTTAGGCAGATCAGAGCAATGGCCATGCACGTGTATAGGCCTCCACATGTGTGTGCATCCACAGAGAGCTTCCAGGTTTGCTCACCTCTGCTATTTGCAGAACTGCCACCTTGAAGGAAGCCTCTGGCTATTTCTTTTAATTCCTTCCTTTACAACTTTTGGAAAATGCTGTCCCAGTCATTGGGAGAGTGTTGGTAATGAGTGACTTCTTTTGAGCACAAGTGGTGTCAGTATCTGAGACAATGACACCACTCATAAAGTGAAACTGGGGGCTGGAGACGAGCCCTTAGTTTCTCCAATTGTTGGTCTATGTGAGACCCAATCCAAGGGCTGCTTCTGCCTGGCTAACCAACAGCTTGTCCTATCTCTTCAGCTGTGTGGTAACCCCAGGCATCCTGACTGCTCTACTCTCTGTTCTGAAATACAAAGCAAGTGGGTGGTCCTACCTCACACTGACTTCTGTGCTACTGAGAATATGTTATGCACCAAATTGCTTTCAAGAGCAAATGACATGTTGCCTGACAGGAGTTTGAGCTCGTCTTTGCCAAAAGTCCCATTTTCCTGACCCTGCCCCAAATGTTTCAGCTTCACATCCATATGACCACCAGTGAGCTACTGAAAATGTAACCTGGAGAGGAGAGCACAGTCAGAGTTCAGGCAGTTCCTCGAGCTCTCGGCTTGGTGGTTAGTGCTGACAGAAGAGGTTGGGAAATTGGGACTCAGTACAAGCCTTGTACTGCTGGGATTTAAATCATTTTGCTAACTTTCTTCTGTAGAATTTGTAGTGGCACACAAGGCCAGGTTTTAGTCTAATGGTTCAGGTGTCATACTTAAACTTTTCCCTCATGGAAGCTAAACACAAATGTCTGAACTGTGCAAACTGGTGCTTGATACCCCCACAGGTACAGTAGAATCTGATGTGATGCTGAGCTGCTGGTTTTTGCAAAGAACTCACTATGCCTGGTGGAATACATGTTATTTTTAGAAACATGGCCCACAACATAACAACAAAGAAAGATAGGAGGGTTTTGTATGTATGTTTATGTATGTATGTAATACATAAAATTGATGTGCACATATATAAACTCAAAAGTGGCATAGATGTTTCAGCTGCACTTAACTTGACAGATTTACTCTATGTTCATAGTGATACTGTTACTGATACATGCACTTTCAGGTGCATGTATCAGTACACTTTCAGGTGCATGTATCAGTGCACTTTCAGGTTTTAGTGATGTTAAGACACAAATTAAAGCCACAATTGCTCAGAAAATAAGTTTCCAGCATTTTGGGGCACAAGTTGATATGTTGTTCAATTTAATTTGCTCAGGCACCACAAATCTCTAGGTGTTTTCCCTGTCTGGAGCCCTCTTTGCCACGGCAAAGCACCACTGCAAAGCCCAAGCTTAGCTTGGTTCTAGGCAGCTGATGAGAGAGCTAAGACCTGAGGAGCTCACTAGCATTTTGTCATTGGCAGAAGTTTTTGGATCTGTTGATCTCTGAGCTCAATGTTGATGTTCTCTGCTGTTTTTATGTTGCACTCTCTATTCCCTTCTAGAAGGAGGTTTTGCAAAATGTGTATGTGCCCAGAGGATGAGATTTCATTTTGAGTTGAATTAGGAGTAAAGGGCCACTTCAGCACTGTCCTCAATAAACTCTTGCTTGCCTAGCAGAAGGTTCTCCTTGCTCTAAGCCAAGGCGCTGACGAAGGAGTTGTGTCAGTAGAGGACTCACAAGGCACAGGAGGAGCTGAAGAGGCAAAAGGCTGAGGAATAAGGTTTTGGACAGTGAGGGTATGAGCACAGCCATTTGCTCACTTCACGGGCGTATTTTCAGTTCAGGTGACAAGCTGAAAGTGTTTTGGGCCTCCAGGTGGAGTAGAAAGTCCCTGTTCATTTCAGGCTTTTCAGTGGAAAGGACTCCTGGAGGCAAAGCTGGTCAGCTCAGTGCAGATCCAGGCTGACATCTTCCCCTGGCACTGCTCTGTGCTAAGGGGGCAGATCAACTTGAATCTTGTTGCAGTAGCTTCACCAGAATTCCCTCCTGAGAGGAGAAATGCACTTGCAGAGAGAAATCTTCACACGGGCCCTTTGTCTTACAAAAAACCTGTCCTGCCTCTTTGAATGACTACTGGGCACAGGCGTAGGAGTCCTGAACAATGTGATCTAGTTGAAGATACTCTTGCTCATTGCAGAGGGGATTGGACTAGGTGACCCTCAAAGGTGCTTTCCAACCCAAACTATCCTACGATCCTGTGATTCCTCTGGGGCTGAGGTGCTGGCAATGCAAGCAGTGTGTGCGTGGGTGTGCAGAGTCTGCCCGAGAAGGTGAAGAGCTGTGTTCTTGCATTGCCATTTGGACTTGCTCTGGCAGAGGTATGAGGCATGGACTTGCATTTGACCACGTGCCTAGTGTGAGTCTGATGTACTAAACAGGTGCTTATGTGCCAAGGACAGAGCAGTGTTATGCCTTCCCTTCTGTGCAGGACTCACAAAGAAAGCTGTGTTGGGGACCATGTTAGGCACTGCTGAAGGCCAGTCAATCTTCCTTATTAATGGAAAGCTGAGCTGTTGGAGATGTCATTGTTTTAGGTATTTATGCAAGTAAAAAAAAAAAAATAATCTGAAAACAGAGAGGACCCTATAGTTTAACCAGAAGCAGGACAAATTCTGGATAGAAATAAGACACTTGTTCCATGCAGTGACACTTGTGCTTTAGTTGTAAGATCATTTTATGCTGGCAGAAAACAGTGTGAGAAACAGCCTTGCCCTTTCCTTGCTTCACAGTTCTCCTCTCATACATGAGCAGAAATGTTTGGAAGGCTATCGAATTGTATTGGGGACCAGACCAGGTTAGGTACCCTGTCAAAAAGGACAGCTTTGGTTTAACCCAGATCAGCATCCCAATTTGATTCCCAATGACGTTTCAAACATGTAGGATAACAGAAGGAAGTGAGGAATATGGGATAAGCCTGAGCAACTGAGAGCTAAGAGCAAGATCCCTTTTTGGGGCTGTATTTTATCTGGCAGTAATCATAGAATCATAGAATGGTAAGGTTGGAAGGGACCTCAAGGATCATCCAGTTCCAACCCCCTGCCATAGGCAGGGACACCTCCCACTAGTACAGCTCACTCAAGGCCTCATCCAATCTGGCCTTGAACACATCCAGGGAGGGAGCATCCACAACCTCCCTGGGCAACCAGTTCCAGTGTCTCACCACCCTCACTGTAAAGAACTTCCTCCTAACATCCAGTCTAAATCTCCCCTCTGCCAGTTTAAACCCATTGCCCCTTGTCCTGTCATTGCAGGATCTTGTAAATAATCCTTCCCCAGCCTTCCTGTAGGCCCCCTTCAGATACTGGAAGGCTACTATCGGGTCCCCTCGAAGCCTTCTCTTCTCCAGGCTGAAAAGCCCCAACTCTCTCAGCCTGTCCTCATAGGAGAGCTGCTCCAGCCCTCTGATCATCTTTGTGGCCCTCCTCTGGACCCGCTCCAACACTTCCATGTCCTTCCTGTGCTGAGGCAAAACAGTGGCTTAATCCCATCCCAACTATATCACTTGCCTGGAAACCAAAGGAAAATCTCTAAGAGGTATGCTCTATCTCAAGCAGGTGCACCAGTTCTTTGAAGGATCGCTGGTAACTGGTAACCAGTCTCAGGCTGCTGTCAGAGATGTCATCCCCAGGTACTTCATGTGTGCTTCACAAAGCCAGCAGCTGACTGGTGAAGGATTCCAACTCATCCCACAGCAGAGGCCTGCACTGGAGACATCATTTCTTCTTGGAGTGAGTAAAGGAAATCACTGTAATTTGAGGTATTTAGAGTGATCCAAAGTGGAATACTTGAGAATTTACCATTTTCTGACAAGCAAGGTGTAACAGGACTCCAGTAGTCCTGATAGACCAAAGTGTGACTTCTGATATATTAATTTGTAGATTATATTGATTTGTAGATAAATGGAAATATTAATCTTGCCTGAGTTTTGCTTTCTTCTTTTCATTGAGATACTTGTTTGGTTTTGGTTTTGTTTTGGTTTTTTTTTGGTGGACAGACATGAGTATTGCTTACAAAACAAAATTAAACTCTTTAAACAAAAACCCCAAAACTGTAGCCTTCTGCAAACTAAAAGTCAGAGTAATAGTTTTATGCTCATCAATGATGAGCTAAGAAGATGTTAAGAGATTGGGAAATGAACATATTCTAAGCTTACTTATGCTTTTAGATGAAGGCAACTGTAGCAAATAGGAGCTTGGGTAATGAATGGTAAGTTATTCATGACTTTTTTGGATAGAAGAAATAACAATGTGCCTTCTGTGAATATTAAGTAAAAGTAACCTTAAGGGGATGGGTTGGGCAGTGTGAGTCATATTCAGCTTTTGAATTATTGATGTTCTACAACTGTCAGCCCTTAAAAACTTGTGCTGTGTATATTAGTCCCTTCAAGGCAGGTGGAATAAGTTTCTGCAGATCCATATATTCTTTCACAATAAAGTACTATGGCAGCACACAAAGGAATTTGCAGTTATGCTGCAGTGTACAGCCCCTCTTGCAAAGCAGCAGTAGCCATGCTTTTCCCAAGGGCTATTCAGGCATACTTTGTGTGCTCCACCTCAGTGCATTTCCATGAACTACTTGTGCCCATTCTGAATGCTCCTTGGTTGCTTCAGGATGTAGTTGTTTCTCAGTTTGATGGAGGTAATGCTGATGGCTACAGGGCAAGGGAGGTGATTTTCCCCCTCTGCTCTCGTCAGACCTCACCTGGAATACTGTGTGCAGTTCTGGAGCCCCCAGCACACGAAGGACATGGAACTGTTCGAGTGGGTCCAGAGGAGGCCACAAAGATGATCAGAGGGCAGCAGCAGCTCTGCTATGAGGACAGGCTGAGAGAGTTGGGGCTCTGCAGCCTGGAGAAGAGAAGGCTTCCAGGAGACCTGATAGTAACCTTCCAGTATCTGAAGGGGGCCTACAGAAAGACTGGGGAGGGACTATTGGGCAATGTGTTTAAACTGGCAGAGGGAAGATTTAGACTGGATGTTAGGAGGAAGTTGTTTGCAGTGAGGGTGGTGAGACACTGGCACAGGCTGACCTGGGAGGTTGTGGCTGCTCCCTCCCTGGAGGTGTTCAAGGCCAGGTTGGAGGAGTCCTTGAGTGAGCTGTACTAGTGGGAGGTGTCCCTGCCTGTGGCAGAGGGTTGGAACTAGATGATCCTTGAGGTCCCTTCCAACCTTACCATTCTATGATTCTATGGTTAATAAGTGTCTGACCTACAAAGTATCGATACTTTCAATCAAAGAACATGAAATTTTGAAGATTGGGGCATAAAGAACATGACATTCTGAAGATTAGGGCATAAAGCTGTCAAAAGTTACAAAGAAGAAGATCTAAACTGTTTGTAAATTGTCCATTCCATCTGCTTGTGTGCTGTGGTTTCCAGTTACATGCTCATATGCTCTATTTTCTGTGACACAATTGCCTCTTTAGTGTGCTGACCGAATGGTGCTCGTTGACTGGGTAACAATTCGTTATTACTGCTCCACTCTCAGCATTCAGTGTGGCCTCAGGCCTTATTTACTGCAAACCATCTAAATCCTACAGTCACTCTAATTGATTTCCTCAGTTCCACTCTGATTTAATTTATGCCCCTACAGGACAGGGAAGCGGTATGGATAGTGCTTGCATACTCTTTAGTGTGTGCATTCACCCCTTTACAGTCAGCAGGAAAACTTATGCTCTGCTGAACATACCCTCTGAGCCCTCTGAAGAGGGGTTGAGGGGAATTACAGTTGTCAATAGTCCTTGAACTGTGAAGGAGCTTCAACCCTGTGATAAAAGTAATGGCCAAGCACTATTAGGCTTTGACTATCATTGTACCAGAGGGACAGAGGAGTTTGTGCTGAAGTTCTTGCCTGCACTTTAGAGGAAACTCAGGGGAGCATCCCCAGGGTGAAGAATTTTGGGTCTCACCAAAAGATCTCTGTGGTTCCCTGTGCCATGCAATGGGTAAATCATTGTCATGTACAGAACCTGTGTCAATGGCTGTCCCCAACAGAAGGGTGTGACAGTGTTTTTGGCAGATGTGGGAAAAGGGAATATGTGTCACAGCCTCAACACTGGCTGAAGATAGGGCAGAAAACCTCTTGCATCTGTGCTCTCTGCTTTTAAAAGACATGTTGGTGCTGCTTGAAGCACAGTAGTCACAGAAATCCTGGTGAGTATTTTTGGCCCCATAGTTGGTGGTCAGAGATTCCCCAAATCCTTCCATTTGATGTTAAACCTTACTGCAGAGGCAGTTCTGCAAGCCCACGTGCTGGACACACATTTCAGGGCACACAGGCAGGGAAGGGTGGAGAGGGAAAGCAGAAACCTGTATATATGAACAGCTGTCTAGTGGATGTGACATTATTTAATCTTAACTGTCTTTGTAGGCCTGCATTCAGGATTTAGCATGAGGTGATAGAGGGAATAATGTGTAATTACTATTAGAGAGAGAGTATGGTAAGAATAAGAGCAGTAATTTAGGATGGATGAGTAGCAGGCAGCATGTGTCAGCAGAGAATTAAGTATGTTAAACAGAGGTGATGATGATCAGGTAATATTGAAGGTACAGAGAAGAGACAGATGAGCTGGGCCACAATGTCAGAAGAAATTCCCTGCTAGTGAGGGAGCCAATAAACATATTTTTAACCTTATTTATAGTAGGACAAGATCATGTGAGCATATCCTATTATTGTATAGGATTACTGTAGGCTGAGATATTTTACATTATGAATTAAAATTAACCAAAATTATTGTTACCTCACTGCAAAAGACAAATCTTGTCAACTGCTGTGGCTTCCAGGGTCTGTGTGGGTAATAGGAAAGTTGGAAACCACACTTACAGCAGCTCTGACCTCCCCACTTGCCTGGGCAGAAGCCTGCTGGAGCTGCCTCAAGTTGCATGGGAGAAGTGAGCAGTTCCACCTTCTGTGCTACTGATGTCCTCCTTCTCTCATGACCCTTCTCTTCCACTTTGCAGCAAATGATGTAGCTGCCTGTGGGGCCCAAACAGCATGGCTGGAGGGTAACTGAGAACCTGGAAGGACAGGACTGAATCCTGAGCACTAGTGACATTCCCCACTGCAGTGAGCTCTGCTGTCCCATGCCAGCCTGGCTGCCTCTACTCTCCTGCCCAGGAGGGCAGAGAAATTTTGCCTGGAGGGCTGGGATCAGCCTATGAGGTTACAGGGAGAGAGACAGTCTTTCTCAGTCTGGAGTGGTTACCCTGCTTCTCCATGCTCCTTCACCAGGAGCCATCAAGATGCAGAGAGAAGCCAGAGGTGCAGGGAGGAACATTAACATGCCCCTGTAATGCCTCTGCACGTCCCACCAAGGCTTGGCTGTGTCTGGTAAGACACCTCCAGACTTCCTTTGTGCCTGGCATGAGCAGTGTGCCATAATGCTGTGTCTTGTATGTGAAAGTGCAGCAAGCAGAGAGCTCTTCCAGCGTTCTTTGGTTCTCAGATAGGCTGTCAGCTATGAAGAAACCAAGTGGGGTCTTCCAAGGAAGGCCACCATTCAAAGTGCTCTATGAGGTGACTTGAGAGGGGCTTGTGGTCAGCACTTCCTGGCTGCTAGCAAGGGTGGACACAGCTTCCAAGAGTTGGAATGCTCTAGTGCATTGATAGTGTGCTTAAAACAGAGTGGCAGGGAGTTTATGGCAGTCCTGCAATCTCTTGGAAAATTCCAGTGAAGCAAATGGTTTAATACAAATAAAAACATCCAGGTCAGGAAGAAGGTTTTCAAGCATAAGATACCAGTGGCAGAAATATCAACTGAATTTTTTTTTTTTTTTTTTTAAATGAAGCTATACCAAATTATCCTTGCTGGATATAACCATTTCCTCAGCCCCCACATAGCAGTCTGCCTTCATTTGCTGTTATGTTTTGTTTAGATTCAAAGTTTTCATGAACTGAGATGTCTCTGCTTTATGTGTTTATAAAAGCTCCATATATGTCTTGGGAGTTGTTTGAACAATAATAGTAAGTAAATAGAAGGTAATTTGGGCTGAAATGTTGCAAAATGCTTACTTCACAGTCCTGTATGGTACTTGATTAAGTATGTATTTCAGCTGAGAATGCAGCTATGTGTGAAATCGGATAACAAAGGTCCAGGTGAGATCTCAAACTGGAAGTCAGCCACATTGTGAAGCTGTTTCCATTGTTAAGCCCTCGGTGCTGTCTGAAGGGCTAGTTTTTCACAGACATCTGTGGGACAAACCCAGAGTTTTCAATGAAAAGTACAGAAATGAAAGTACAGATGAAAGTGTCTGCCTTTTTTTTTTTTTCTGGGGTAAATGACAGTTGTTGGTAAACTGGGTCAGATGAAAAGTGTCTGAAGCTAGGATTCACATTACTGAACTTCGGATGTCTAGGACTAGATGCCTATATCAGAGCTGCTCCCCTGAGGTCTTTCTTGCCCTAATTTAGGTACCTGCTTGAGGTTTAGATGAATCATGCTCTGCAAAACACCTCAGTTGGCTGACTACAAAGGAAGCATAACTCAGTAGTTTGTGATTGTGTTGAGGGGAAGCCTGCATCTGAGGTAGATTAATCTTGATTTGGAGGGTTTTATGCACAACAAGAAGCTGACAAATGTTGTGAAGGGGAAAAAAACCCAACAGTTTATCTTTCACAGCAAGATGAAGAGGATTGCACCTCTGGAAAAATGCAGTACTCTTTTTTTTGTTGTTGTTGTTGTCCTACGATGCTCTTGCTTTTCTGGAGTTCGTGCTTCTGGAAATTACACTAGAGAGAACTCTGCAAGGCAAAACTTATTTTCCAGGTTCGTATTTGAGAGTAACAGAACACTTGCCAGAGGGACTATCTTCATGGGCAGGTACAAACTAACTCCTACCCAGAAATCAAATAGCTGGCCATGAAGCCATCCTGGAGCATACAGGCCTCAGATCTGCCTATATGTCTACATATCTGAAGCACTTGTCTGAAAAAGGATAGTAAAACCCTCTTGCTGTGGTTGAGAGAGATTTGAATTCAGCTTCTTTGAGGTGCATGTGCTGGTTATGCTGAATGAGACACTGCATAACGATGTAGCCCAAGAAGCTAAATCACAGGAAACCTTTTAGGAATAGGGGAGGACAAAAGTATCTATAAGCAGAGAAGCAGTCTTGGAGGAGCTCTTGTTATGGGATAGACAGAGTTAGTGCAGTCCAGAAGGTACAAAGCCATCATCAAGCCCCCCAGTCTCACTCTCTTTCTGTTGGCATCCTGCTGTTCTTGGGAAAAAAAACAAGTAGGGAACTGAGCAAGAGGCACTCTGGGACACTGCTGGCAGTGTGTCCCTGGCACAAAATCACTGCTGTGTGATCTGGCTAAGGGTAGTGAACATCACAGTCTGCCCATTATGACCATGCCTTCAATCTTTCTGTGATGTGGCAGCACAGAGATTTCACATGACTGAGGGATGAACTATGGCCTCAGAAGGTACAGAGTAGAATGCAGCATGTGATACTGAGCTGTTTATAGCAAGGTGTTACTAGTTGCCTTGAGGCAAAATCTTTGCTTTGAAGTAAACTCCTCACACAGTGAAATAGGAGGGGAAAAAAAAAAAAAACAAACAGATGAGGCTTAGTCAGTTGCTAAGAAATAAGTGCTGAGATAATCTCTAATTGCAAAATGGTCTACAGTCACTGGCAATGACTGTACACGAGAAAATGCAAGACAACATACAGAAAGTTAAGAATGTCATCATGAAAAAAAGCAGAACTGACAGAAGGGGGAGACTTGGTAACTGTGAGCAAGAAAACATCCTGCTGTCATTTGTTTCTGCTTTTTTTTTTCTTTTTTTTTTCTGGGAAACAGGACTTTGTGGGCACATTTCGTCAATAGCATCGCATCAAAGAACCTCTCTGATGTTGTCGTTAATTTTTCCCTCTCTCCACAAACAAGCCTAGTAGCAGCTAGCTAGAATGTGCTCCTTAGAAAAAAAAAGATAAAGTACTTAAAGAAAAATATCTTAGAAGTAAGATTTGTGGCATGGAGTTTTTATTTAGATCTGGATGTAGGATAAGACATACCCATATTTGGTTCAAACTCTTGACATGGGACGGAGGAGAAAAGAGAGGCCCCATCTGAACTGAGGACCTGAGAAAACTTAGGTTCCAGGCATAGCCACATGAGACTTTCCAAGATAAATTAAGAGCAGGCCAATTTGTAGACGTTCAGCTGGGTTTAGATTTGCAGGCAAAGATGTGAAATGAGGCTAAGAACACTTTACACAGCTGTGGAATTTGCCAGGGAAACCGAACCTTTATTTGTAGCGACTCACTGGGAAAGAAAGCAGACAAGAAGGTGGAATTCAATTGCTAGGAGCCCGATTAGTCAAGACTTGGTTCTGGTAGGCATCAAAGACAAAAAAAACAATTGTAGCCTGGTCTATGATATTTTTCAGCTCCTGGAAACATTATTAAATTTGATTAAGAAAACAAAAGGGTAATCCAGAAATCCAGAGGGTCTGTTCAGCCAATTACTGATGTGGCAGTCAAGAAAAACTTGCTAGAAGAAGCTCATTATAACATCAAGGTTGGCCAAGAGATGGAACCACAGCTGCCTAGTGAAAGTTCCTTCAAACCAAACCACAAAAGTGCAGCTTGGATATGAAAAGGTGGCCTCCATGTTTTTGGGTTGAGTGGTGCAAGAACAGTGAGCATTTGTCTCCTGAACAGCCAATAACACTATAATATGTGCAGCAGCGTTGAGGGAGCACTGCTTTGAAGGCTTTGAGTTCTTGCCTACACCTTCAACTGCTAGAGACAGTACAGTCCATGTGAAAGAGAGGGAAGGGTGGTTCAAGTGCCCTATTAAAGCTTTAGGTTGGAAGAGCTTTTTTATTAATCTGTTATTCACTGTGGCTTCTTTTTTATTGGCACACAGATGAAACACCTAAGATATGGGAGATGAAAATGTCCCAAAAGCTCTGGTTTCTCCCAGGGTATGCAGTTTATTGCTGCACATAATTGAAAATTGACCATGACATCTGCTGTGTCTGTCAGATGTTAGGACAGACACTGGCAATTAGCAAACTTTCTTAAGCAGTAGCTGAACACAGAGGTCCTCACCACAGCTGAGATTAGAACCATGAACCACCTGCTCTAGGGCAGCAACCCTACCACTGCATGATGTGTGAACCCCGCAAAAGCTTCTGTCTAGCTCACAGAAGATGAACTTCAGCTATTTTCTCACATTCAGAAATCCTGATATAACTAGATTTTCCCCTAGGAAGTGGGAGGTCTAGACACATGAAAGATTTTAGGCACTCCTATTTGGGGAACACCCAAGGGAAGGATGGTTTGAGTAATTTGTTTGTACAGTGCCTAAAATAAAGGAGCCCTGGTCCACAGTGTTGAGGGAATAGAAGTAATAACAAGAGTATTTTTTTCTCTTTTCAGAGGGGACTCCTCACAGGATGGACACAGAATGCAGTAGGCTGGGACTTGACCTAAGAGAGACTTCTAAAGCTTTTTATGTAAGTTCCTTGTGGATGGACCCTTTTTGAGGGTAAGTCACGATTTATCAGTGTGACAAGTGAGGAGGAATGTGAGAGTTGTCTCTTCCTTTGCATATAGGCAGATAGGTTACCATTGAAGATGGAGGATTGGACATGTGCACACAAGTGTGGAGTTTGAAGTACCAAAAAAACATCTTGTAAGTTCTGAGTGCGTAGCAACCGCACTACAGGTTGTTGTTATCCAGACTGCTGTTATACCTGGTGGTTTTCTTCTTGTGACAGACAGGAGCTGTCCTTTTCCAAGGACTCTGGCAACCCTAACTTTGTACAAATGCTACACCAAGTGAGACCTGCATTTCAGGGCCACTTACTGAGATACAAAGGTGTGGACTTGTATAAGAGCTAAGCACTCAGTGTTCCCAACCCAGCTTGGGTCCCCTCTGGTGGATTTAAGGCACACAGAAGGAGGGAATTCTGCTGTTAGGTTCTCCCTTTTTGTATATAAATATCCTTTTTACAGAAAAAGTATATACACAGAAAAGTATGGACATGGAAAAGTGGACAAAAGGACATGGAAGTGTTGGAGCGGGTCCGGAGGAGGACCACAAGGATGATCAGAGGGCTGGGGCAGCTCTCCTGTGATGAGAGGCTGAGAGAGTTGGGGCGTTGCAGCCTCGAGAAGAGAAGGCTTTGAGGAGACCTTAGAGTAGCCTTCCAGTATCTGAAGGGGGCCTATAGGAAGGCTGG
>VWZE01020871.1:6419-17141 GCA_013396675.1 Eubucco bourcierii | reverse complement strand
CCTTCCTTCCTTCCTTCCTTCCTCCCTTCCTCCCTTCCTTCCTTCCTTCCAGGTACCGAGTTCCTTCTTTCCAAGTTCCTCCCTTCCTTCCTTCCTTCCTTCTGAGTTTCTTCCGTGTTCCCTCCTTCCTTCTCAGTTCCTTCCTTCCTGGTTCCTTCCTTCCTTCCTTCCTGGTTCCTTCTGAGTTCCTTTTCTCCTTTTTAAAATAATACTTTTTATCAGGGAAGCCAAACAAACTCCTTTAAGTATTCTAGACAGTTTAAAAGTCAGTTGTTTGGGTCTCGCACATACAGCTCTTACACAGAAGCTTTGCAAGTAATTGATCAAGCCAAGAACTGATTTATATGTTTAGCCTTGGTTAGACATTGGCAGCAGCAGCAGCTCATTGGTCATGGCAGGGTCCGACAAATCCTTTAGAGAGCTCATCTGCCTACTAAAATCAACACAAATTATTGTACAATCAAATAATGGAATTGCCACTTTCTTGAAATGAATCCCACTCTGGCATGTACTATTTGTCTGACTTTGTACTTCCAATGGTTTATAACCTTTCCTCTCCTGAGGAAAAAAAGAATTTTGATGAAAGCTTTTACAGGTAATTCAGGCCCAGGCACAGAAAGACAGACAAATTAATTACTTAGCTTGTGGAACAGGTCCTCAAGCACTGCTCATGTGCACTTTCTTACCCTGTGAGAAGTGGGAGGGTTTTCCTGTCTCTCAGCGGAGATGGGACCAGCTTGCCTGTGCTGGCTGTGGGAAAGGCTTGGCATGGGTGTGTGAGCCCTGGTCAGAGAGCAGCTGACTGCCTGGGAATGCAGGCTCTGCTTTACATTTTGGTAACTATTCCTGTGCACCTCCCTCTTATGGCTTTTTTTGATGGGGGGGATCATGCTTTTCCTAGGTTCCTATTCCTTGTCTCCACATAGAGTTCATATAGCTGGGATTCATTTCTCGGTCAGCTGTGAAGATCTGCTGCTGGGCTGAGCCTTCTCTCCTTCCACCCCCTCTCCTCTTCACCAGCACCTCATCTGTTTTGACATTCTCAGCCTCATCTGTTTCTCCTGTGTCCTAGGCTGAATTCTCTTGGTTTCCTTCCCACTCAGATTACTGGCTGCTGCCTTCCTCATCTCCCCAGCAGTGCAGTGCTGTTGTTTGCTCTCCTTTGCTACTTTCCCAGAAAAGATGGTGATGTCTGAGGGAGCATAGAATCATAGAACGGTAAAGTCGGAAGGGACCTCAAGGATCATCCAGTTCCACCCCCCTGCCATAGGCAGGGACACCTCCCACTAGGACAGGTTACTCAAGGCCTCCTCCAACCTGGCCTTGAACACCTCCAGGGAGGGAGCAGCCACAACCTCCCTGGGCAACCTGTGCCAGTGTCTCACCACCCTCACTGCAAAGAACTTCCTCCTAACATCCAGCTTCAATCTCCCCTCTGCCAGTTCAAACCCATTGCCCCTTGTCCTGTCATTGCAAGACCTTGTCAATAGTCCCTCCCCAGCCTTCCTGTAGGCCCCCTTCAGATACTGGAAGGCTACTCTAAGGTCTCCTGGAAGCCTTCTCTTCTCCAGGCTGCCGAGCCCAAACTCTCTCAGCCTGTCCTCATATCAGAGCTGCTGCAGCCCTCTGAGCATCTTTGTGGCCTCCTCTGGACCCACTCCAACAGTTGCATGTCCTTCCTGTGCTGGGACATCCTAACACAACCTGGATGCTGTGCAGTGTCACTACATCTTAGTACCTTACAGCTGTGCTGCTGCAGCATCAGGAAAACCCATACATCACTCCATCTTCCTCCTGTGCTCAGCAGCTGTTTTCTGACAGAAAAGCAACAGCTTTCTCTCTGCTGTAAGGCCACAGAACTATGGGTAACTGTTTTATAGTTTTGCTGCCCTTGTTGTTAACAGAGAAGTGTTAAGTGTCTGCGTATTCTTACTTGGCTACTGGCCACCCTTTCAGTTTCTAGTTCTATTTTTCTATTGACATTCAGAGCTGCTCATTGTAAAAACAGACCAGGTATGTTGCAAGCTTCAGGATAGCCTTAAATCTTACTGTGACTTTTAGGGTATTCCAGGCTTTGCTAATGGATTTATTGTTTCTTTCCATTGCAGCTGATTCTTTCTAGTCTGAATCTGCCAGTTGCCAGTCAGTCCTGTGCAGCTCTCCAGCTTTGACAATGATTTGTTAGGTGTTCCTTGCAAAGGACTGAGAGGGAAGAAGAAATGGGGACAACAAGAGGGACATGCAGGGCGAAAGGGACAGGCAGGAAAACCCAAAGGAGGTGGGTGGCAGGGAAATTGCCACTGACAGTAGCTGTCTCATAGGAGACGAAGTATTTTGCTTGATTGTTCATCTGTGTTGCCTGCTGTTTCAGAGATGTCAGTGTATATTTTCTCGTGGTGACGCTGTGGTATGTGGAGTTATATATGGCAGAGAGAGTGGGGAGGCAACCAACTTTTGAAATCAAGACAATCAACTCTGAGAGGAAAAAAAAAAGCCTCTCTGCTTATTATAGAATCATAGAATGGTAAGGTTGGAAGGGACCTCAAGGATCATCTAGTTCCAACCCCCTGCCATAGGCAGGGACACCTCCCACTAGTACAGCTCACTCAAGGCCTCATCCAATCTGGCCTTGAACACATCCAGGGAGGGAGCATCCACGACCTCCCTGGGCAACCTGTTCCAGTGTCTCACCACCCTCACTGTAAAGAACTTCCTCCTAACATCCATTATCTATTAAGGTGTGTGCTGGTTTGAGGCTAATTGGAATTAGAGTGTTGGTTGTAAAAAGAAAATAATGATGAAGTCTGTATCATACATTGCCTTACTGAAAGGGATAGAAAGCCAAAATGTCAACAATTTGCCCCACTCTGGTCTGGGATGCTGCATCTGTTTGCTTCCTCCTCTCTGCTCTAATCTCTCTCCTCTAATCTTGGCTAACAGAAAATTATGTAAGCTTTGCTGGTTGTTTTGTTTGTCTGTCTGGCAAAATAGAAGGAGAAAAAGGAGGAGTATCATTGAGCCTCTTCTGGGCAGTTTCTTTGCCCGGGAGGGTGTTTGGATTTCTGTATTATTTCTTATCTGTATATAATTGTAAATGCTTGTAAATACATTGTGTATGTATGCTTGTAAATTTAGCTTTGCTGTAAATATAGAATGTAGCTTCATCTTACTTCCAAACCATCTGAGCTAGTCTGGTAAATTCCAATAGTGTGTGTGGGGAGGGTTCCCAACCTACCACAAGGTGGATATAGAACTAAATTGGCCAAACCAGCTATTTGAGACTCTTGGGTGGATCTGGGGGATTCTTCTGCTGAGAGTATGGCTGGTATGACATGATTGCAGGGGCCATTGGGCATGGCTAGAATAACTCTATTTTGTTCAAGAAAATTCTAGGCAATGTATGAACCTTTCAGCAACGAGAAGGCCTGTTCACAGCCTTATGAGGACAGATGTTTTCAAAAGCTTGGAGGTAACTCTGGACTGGAGATCGTGGAGACTGTGACATGTCCAGTTGGCCATGATTCCCACCAACATTTCCTGGGCTGTTGCCCAGGTACTCAGGGAGAGGAAGGTTTTAAGTAGATGTGATGGTTTGGGAGTTCCCTGTCCCCCCACACTTTGTAAAATGACCCAGACTAGACTCAGCCGGCTGGAAGATAAGGACTGAAGCTCTATTTACAGCTCAGCACAATGTACAAGCAGAGATAGACACAATAGACAGGAGTAGTTACAGAAATATACAAGTTAAAGGTAACACAGAAACACAACTCCCCTCCCAGAAATCAGAGTCCCCAGGAGGGGACTCCCAACCACCCTTCCACCTTCTTCCCACCCCTGTACCTTACCCTAGGGTCTGCCTTATGTGCAAGGTTAGTTTGGAGGATCAGCCAGGGTGGTTAGAAGCAGAATGGTTAGTTAGATTATTCAGCAGAGAGGAGAGGACCCACTGGCTCCCAGAGAGAGACTGAGAGACTGTCATATTTATGTTTGTCTTCTTGTTCTTATCCAGCTCAGCAAGCCTCTGAGTGAAGTAGATACCACCACTGTTTTCCTTTCACAGCATATAACATAATTTTCTGTTTGTCATATTTATGTTTGTCTTCTTGTTCTTATCCATCTCAGCAAGCCTATGAGTGAAGTAGATACCACCACTGTTTTCCTTTCACAGCATATAACATAATTTTCTCCATCAAAATATTCCAATTAGCCTCAAACAAGCACAACAGAAGAGGATCAGGTTGCGTTTGTGAGATGCTAACCCCCTCTCCCATATCCTAGATAATTTTTAAGCTTCAAAACCATCATTTTCACTTCAAAAGTGATATTGGAAAACTACTCTGCTGTGGAGCTCTCATAGGACTGTAGGTCTCTGGTGAGCCACCTTGTGAAATCAACAGAAGAAACGCTCTATTACGGTATTGCTTACAACACTGTCCACTTTCTTGTTTTGTCTCCATTGTACAGGGAGCCTGTGGCAACTAAAGACCGAGTGGGCTCTGGCAGTTGCCTCGTATTGAAGTGGGCTGAGTCAAACTGCCCCAAACACTGCTATGGAGGGGCTATGAGGACGCTGCAGCTGCTGCCACTAGAAGGGGTTAGATGAAGCAGCACTAAGTTTTCAGCTAGCTTGTGAATAATTTAGAGTCACATTGCATTATCTGGTTGTCTAGCTGGTCTGGCAGGTAAGCAGGAAATAACTCAGTAGTGACACTCCATTTATGCATAAAGTATTTGTCCACCTTTCCCACTCTTACAGCACAGAGGATAACAAGCACTATAATACCTCACCTAAAACCGTTCATTCTTAGAGGCAGAGATATATTTCTGCTTATGCTGCTATGCAAAATCTCTCACAGGACATAAAAGTTTGCTCTTGTCAGCAGGATTTACTATGCAAAAAAGCCCACCCAAAAATTGGTATTGCTTGCAACAAGCTAAGCTTTTTACACTTACCTTTAAATTTCTGCTTGTTATTCTGGGCCTTTGTTAATGAGACATGGTGAGAATTTCAGTGGTGTTTAATGTGCTCCTTTGCCACTAAGTACACACGAATGTGGGCATCTCATGGTTTTTAAAGTTCAGCCCTTAAAGGAGCGTGTGTGCAAACAAATGCCTGCAGAGATAAACGGTGAAAAAGTATGTGAAAATTCACTTGCCTTCTCTTCTCATGTGGTGGAAGTGTGGGTCTCTCAGAAATTATCAGTACCTGGAAATCTCACTCAGGATATCAATTAAATGCCTTTCCTGACCTCTCCTGTTCCAAAATTAGATGCACTGGCCTGTTGCAGTGCTGGTGAATGTGATAAATCCATGCGTCACTCTGACTGATTCTTCAGCCAGAAGGATGAAGGGACTCTAGAATGGAAGCCTTTCTAAACACGAGTCAAGCGCCAAATTAAAAGTATGTGAAGGTTTGGGAGTTCCCCACCCCCCCCACACTTTGTAAAATGACCCAGACTAGCACTCAGTCGGCTGGAAGTTAAATGATGAAGCTCTATTTACAGCTTTGCACAATGTACAGCAGATATTTACACTATATACAGAATATTTACAGAAATATACAAGTAAAAGGTAATACAGAAACACAACTCCCCTCCCAGAAATCAGAGACCCCAGGAGGGGCTCCCAACCACCCTTCCACCTTCTCCCCACCCCTGTACCTTACCCCAAGGTTTGCCTTACATGCAAGGTAAATTAGGAGGATCGGCCAAGGGGGTTAGAAGAAAAGTGGTTAGTGAGGATTATTCAGCAGAGGAGCCAAGAGCCAGAAGCTGCTAGATCCCACCAGCAGCACCTGTTCCCGCAAGCGACAGAGAAAGACTCACTTATCTATTGTTTTGGTTAGTGTTCCCAAACAATTCTCCAGCAAGCCTATGAGTGAAGTAGACATCAGGATGTTTTCCTTTCACAGCCTATAGTGTGATTTTCTCCATTAAAATATTCTAATTAGCCTCAAACCAGCACACCCAGATACAGTGGTGATTTTCTGCTCATGCAGTGCAGGATCTGCTTTCTGCTAGAAAACACAAGCATGCAAACCAGACATGTATCTCTGTAAGAAGTGATTTTTGCCAGATCTAAAGGCTGTACTTAATCATAGAATCATAGAATCATAAAATGGTAAGGTTGGAAGGGACCTCAAGGACCATCTAGTTCCAACCCCCTGCTATAGGCAGGGACACCTCCCACTAGTACAGCTCACTCAACGCCTCATCCAGCCTGGCCTTGAACACCTCCAGGGAGGGAACAACCACAACCTCCCTGGGCAACCTGTTCTTTTCCAATACCGTCTGTTCCGATATTGCTGGAATTACTCCAGTGTTTATTGAAGATTAGAAAAATAGTAACTATCCAGTATATTGAAATAGTTCATATACTACTGAAATTCAGTCTGTTGGGAGCTCAGCTTTAACAGCAAAGCAAAACCCTCCTTTGTTCCAGCTGGCCTGTCCAGGTTAATTTAATGGAACTCTTGCAGTGAACATGTTGTAAAACAAGAATGCCCCCTAACAGGGTCCTAATAGGGCCATGAAGATGCTCAGAGGGCTGCAGCAGCTCTGCTATGAGGACAGGATGAGAGAGTTGGGGCTCTGCAGCCTGCAGAAGAGAAGGTTTACAGGAGACCTGGAAGTATCTGAAGGGGGTCTACAGGAAGGCTGGGGAGGGACTATTGACAAGGTCTTGCAATGACAGGACAAGGGGCAATGGGTTTGAACTGGCAGAGGGGAGATTTAGACTGGATGTTAGGAGGAAGTTCTTTAGAGTGAGGGTGGTGAGACACTGGCACAGGTTGCCCAGGGAGGTTGTGGCTGCTCCCTCCCTGGAGGTGTTCAAGGCCAGGTTGGATGAGGCCTTGAGTGAGCTGTACTAGTGGGAGGTGTCCCTGCCTATGGCAGGGGGTTGGAACTAGACGATCCTTGAGGTCACTTCCAACCTTACCATTCTATGATTCTGTGATTACCCTCCCTAGGTCAGGATGAGAGAGGAGAAAGCACTTAACTGACCCAGGCCTTCAGCTGATGAAACTTGGACTGGGACAACTCTTGTAGAGTCAGGTATCAAGAGGCCTTGAGCGATCTGTACTAGTGGGAGGTGTCCCTGCCTATGGCAGGGGGTTGGAACTAAACGATCCTCGAGGTCCCTTCCAACCTTACCATTCTATGATTCTATGATTCTATGATTCTAAGAAATCCAAAGTCATTTTGCTTCCTGTTGCAATGATCAGACCTTGACTGTAAGATTCTTCCCACAGTTTCTTCCGTAGCTGATTGGCCCACAGGCAAGACCTGAGTGATCCAAAGCACAATGGTTGAACTACTGACTTGGCATATAAGAAATTTGTTTTCAAAAACCTGCCTTGCCCAAAGCAGAGTTGATGTTTTTCATTCCAAACTTTTACTGTGTTTCAGTCTGTGTGACTTGAATTTAGGAGTCCACTTGACAACCATCAGGGTATCACAGCATCACAGCAACATTCTGGTTGGACAAGTTCCTCAGGATCACCAAGTCCAACTGATACCCCTACTCTACAAGGTTCACCCTGAACCATATGCCCCAAGCACCACATCCAAAGGACTTTTAAACACATCCAGGGTTGGTGACTCAATCGCCTCCCTGGGCAGCCCATTCCAATGCCTGGCCACTCTTGGTGGGAAAAAACCTTTTCCTAATGTCCAGTCTAAACTTACCCAGTCACAGCTTAAGGTCATTCCCTCTTGTTCTATCACTAATGACCCGTGAGAAGAGACCACCAGCAGCATCTCCACAATGTCCTTTCAGCTTGTTGTAGACAGCAATGAGGTTTCCCCTCAGTCTTCTCTTCCTCAAACTCAACAGCCTCAGCTCCCTCAGTATGGAGCACTTTTCTTTCAATGGAAACATATCCATTAAAACCCTAGCACTGCTGACTAAGCAATCTACTTAGATGAAATGGTGCCTACTGATGGAGGCAATTATCATAGAATCATAGAATTGTCAGGGCAGGAAAAGACCTCAAGGATCATCTAGTTCCAACTCCCCTCCATGGGCAAGGACACCTCACACTAGAGCAGGTTACTCAAAGCTGCATCCAGCCTGGCCTTAAAGACCCCCAGGGATGGGGCTCCCACCACCTCCCTGGGCAGCCTGTTCCAGTTTCTTACCACTCTCATGGTGAAGAACTTCTCTGACATCCAATCTGAATCTACCCACTTCTAGTTTTGCTCCATTCCCCCAAGTACCTGACATCCTAAAAAGTCCCTCACCAGGTTTTTGTAGCCCCCCTTCAGATACTGGAAGGAATTCCTTAGAATAACTTGCTTTCCTGAGCACAGAGCCATTCTGGACCTGATCTTAGCTGAAATAGAAATGCATTTTGGTCATGCCCTTTACTCTGCTGGAAGCTGGGTAGAGCCAGTGAAGACCCAGGTGGGAAAGGCTCTTGACTTCTGAGCTCCTTCACAGCCCAGGACAATTTGTAAGAGGAGACACACCGAGCAGCTGTGAGTTGAGTGATATTTGTTCTCTGGTCCCATGCATTAGCACAGTCCTTCCTTTGTGGAAAGAACAGGTTACCTCACATTTTAGAGCTGTGCAGACTATCCAACCTGCTATAGCTGAAGTGGCAGGTAGACCATAGTGAGACCAAGATGTTTTGTGTTGAAATTAATTAATAAGAGTTACCTCTCATAAGAATAAATTATCTCTGATCAGATCCTGAAGTCCTCTCCCAGTTTGTTTTTGTTCAGATTCTAGTGAGGCAAAACTGCTGTTGAAGCCAAGATAATTTCCTTCTCTCAGTGGAAAACAGCAATGATGTCAGGATTTGGGCTGGTAAAATGATTATAATTTTCTGCATTTTGCAAGCTCTGTTTATATGATGATCTCAATCTAGTTAAAAGATGTTAATCAGTACCTGTGTGTGAGGTAGGTGGCAAGCAGAGAGTATTTGCAAGCTGAGGCAGAAGGAAGCTAAGGCCTGTGTCTGTGGTCATGCTGACAATTTTTGCAAATGGCTGCTCTGCTGGCCTCAACTGACTCAGTGTTGACAAGCCAAGGAGGGACTTTTTAGGATGTCCAGTAGTGAAAGGGCTAGGGGGAATGGAGCAAAACTAGAAGCGGGTAGACTCAGATGGGATGTCGGGAAGAAGATTTTCACCATGAGGGTGGTGAGACACTGGAACAGGTTGCCCAGGGAGGTGACGGAAGCCACATCCCAGGAGGTCTTTAAGGTCAGGCTGAATGTGGCTCTAAGCAACCTGCTCTAGTATGAGGTGTCCCTGCCCATGGCAGGGGAGTTGGAACCTTGAGGTCCCTTCCTGCCCTGACAATTCCATGATTCTAAAACACATGGGGTTAGGTGTATGGTGTATATATATTATGTTTTTATGCTAATATATAAAATGGTGGCTAAGCACATCCTTACACAGATGAATTTTAGAGAGAAATTTAATGATTCAAAGGGTCTATTTTTGCTAAAAGCAGCAAAAAGTTCTTTACAGTGAGGGTGGTGAGGCACTGGCACAGGTTGCCCGAGGAGGTTGTGGCTGCTCCCTCCCTGGAGGGGTTCAAGGCCAGATTGGATAAGCCCTTGAGTGACCTGTCCTAGTGGGAGATGTCCCTGCCTATGGCAGGGGGTTGGAACTGGATGATCCTTGAGGTCCCTTCCAACCTTACCATTCTATGATTCAATGGTGCCCCTGCCTTACATTAAACTGTGCTGTGATCAAAAAGGGCAAATGCCAAAGGCTTGTGAGTTTTCAGCTCTCAAATAAATATTGGTCAACCTCATAAAAAAAGATCATGAGAACATTGAGTGGATTTTTCCTTCCTTGTTTGTTTGTGTTCAATATGCTTTACAGGTAAAGGGTGTGTTGCTGCTGCTCCTCCTCAGAGCATTCAGCTCTGAATGCCACTTGACCTCAAACCCAGTTAATTTATGTTGGAATGCTCAATCACAGAATGTTTTATGGGCTGGCAGATAGAGTGCCCTGGCAGATCAGCCGTGAAGCTGCAAAGTTCCATACCCAGCTGAAACTTTTTCTTTAATTCAGCACTGTTATTTTTAAATAACAGTGCAATTGCAAAACAAATTGGCAGGTACTTACCAACTGAATACTGCCTGGGGCTCTGTCTTTTCATTTTGCTGACCAGTGTGCCTGGTCTTCAATTTAGAAAAAAAAACCACCCAGTAGTTTAAAAAATCCTGGTGAAACCTTGTGAGGCAGAGCTGACCACAGTGTTCAGGCAGAGGGAGATGCTGGCTTTGACTTGTCGATCCTTATAAATTGGTTAGCTTCATGGTGGAGGGCAACATTTAAGAATAAAAGCACTCCAAAATGTCTGCTACAGCAAACACCTGGCCATGAACCTTCTCTGTGAAGTTTAAATGGCCTACCTCAGGTCTTATGTGAAGCTCAAAGGAATTTTTTAATGTTAAACTGGAAGAGCTCCGTTGAGGCGCTGGTTCCCAGTACTCTGCTGTCTTGTGGAACTACATCATGTGTGCTGGTTTGAGGCTAATTGGAATATTTTAATAGAGAAAATTACACTATAGGCTGTGAAAGGAAAACATCCTGATATCTACTTCACTCATAGGTTTGCTGAGATGTTTGGGGGAAAAAAGCCCAAAACATAGACAAGTCAGTCTCAGTCTGTCTCTCTCTGGGGGCACAGTGTCTTGGGTGGTCTAGCTTCTGGCTCCTCTTTGCAGATTAATCTTCACTAACCACTTTTCTTCTAACC
>VWZE01020869.1:0-10989 GCA_013396675.1 Eubucco bourcierii | reverse complement strand
CTGGATCTCCAGAAGATGAATCAGTTCATGGATGGGAACCAGGGAGTCCCAGATTATTGCTGTCGGTGCACTGTCCCAGTAGCAACTGGCACCTGTTGTTCTTAACCTGCAGCACTCCCACAATGAAGGGATTCTCTGACAGGCCAGGCACAGTAGGCAGCTCTCTGATTTTCTCTGCATTCACTGGGACCACACCAGAAGCCCATCAATAGCCCTTTGGGTCCTTGAAATACCCTCTCTTGATGCAGTCTACAACAAGAATACCAGGGGCCTCTGGACAGTCACAGTGTACATGAGTGTGCTGGTTTGAGGCTAATTGGAATATTTTAATGGAGAAAATTATACTATAGGCTGTGAAAAGGAAACAATGGTGATGCCTGCTTCACTCATAGGCTTGCTGAGATGTTTAAGAAACGAATATAAAACAAAGATAAGCCACTTGGGCTTGCAGCAGTCTCTGGGTCACAGTGTCTCAGGCAGTCTAGCTTCTGGTTTCCTCTTCTCTGTCGAGTAACCTCACTAACCACTTTCCTTCTAACCCCCCTGGCCGATCCTCCAAATTCACCTTGCACATGAGGCAAATCTTGGGGTAAGGTACAGGGGTGGTGAGAAGATGGAAGGGTGGTTGGGAGCCCCTCCTGGGGTCCCTGACTTCTGGGATGTGTGTTGTGTTTCTGTATTACCTTTAACTTGTGTATTTCTGCAAATATTCCTGTATATAGTGTATAAATCTGCTTGTACATTGTGCTAAGCTCTAAATAGAGCTTCATTCCTTAACCTCCAGCCAGTTGAGTTCTAGTCTGGGTCATTTTACAAAGTGTGTGGGAGTGGGTAACTCCCAAACCATCACAATGAGTTTCCAGTTCAGCAGTGGGTTCACCATCCCACTTCCTCAGGTCCTCCCTCTGGTCATGCAGGAAGAACAGAGTGCTCCATGTGACACGTGTCTGGAGTTCCCTTTCTCTCCAACTGGGACAGGAGAGGACTGATTTCTTGGGGTATGCCTGGTAGATGAGGCACTGGCTTGTGGCAATGAGTTGGTACAGAGGTTAGCCTCAAATTCTGGAGCCAGGCTGACAATAATGCCACAGGCTCTATATCCTCATCCACATAACTCCTCACCATTATACTGTTCAGGGATGATGCTGGGGCACCTGGGATCACCTTCCTCCTCGTGGTCTGTGTGCATATGACATCCTCTGGATCTGTGGAGACCCTTGGATCACCTAGGTCACCATAGACAACTTCCAGCACCACTAATTCTCTTAGCACTGGATGCCTTCATCTGTAGTATTTCACTTCCCTGGAAAACTCACAAGGGCCTCCTTGCACAGGCACCTGCCCTCATGCTTAACAGAAATCATCTCCAAACACTGCACTCTTTCCACTGTTTCTCTTCCAATTCCTTTCTCAATTCATCTTTTCTTGGCAATGGGTCCCAGTTATTAGGCCTCTTTCCCTTCTAGCAGCTGCCTGTCAGCCCTGTTGTCCCAGCACCAGAGCAGCCAAACTGCAATCTGCTCTCCTGGCTGGTAGCTGTAATCCTTGAGAATGTCTCCTAGCTTTGCTTCAGTTAAGGACCAAACAGTCTCTGCTTCTTGCTTGATCTCACTCACTGCCTCTGATCTCTCAGCTGACGGATGAGGCCCTTGATCAGTCTTGCTCCTCCCTTACTAATCACAGTACTGAACTGTGGCCCAATAAGCACAGGCCAGGACCTAATAGAGTGCAAGAAGTTGCTGGTCTTCACTGGGGTAGGTGGGGCACCTTTTGTCAGCTGGTGAGTCAGTTTGCCAGGGTTCCTCACCTCTGCTGGGGCATAGTCCCAGGCTATGAGACATGACAAGTGTCCTAGGAATCTGCCCAAATCCTTCCACACCCCCTACCACCCAGGGACCACTGCCTCAGGGCACATTTCAATATTTTCCTACCCAATGGCTGCCTTCTTCCATCCCATGATGGCACCAGACACCACAAAGCCTGTTACATGCCAGTGACATTGATCAGCAATATTAAAGAGCTCTCACGTAAGGATGAATCAGAACCTTGGGGACTTGCATAACAAAGTTCTCTATATTCATTTCAGGCAGGGAGAAAGAAATGATAACCTCCCCAGCATAACTCCCCCAGAGTAGCAGCCCTACAAGCATGAGAAATAAACACATTGCCACAGCTCCATCAGTGGCCTTGCTGCTTTACTGTGGACTCTGTGCTTTCAACAGGAATTCTGCTGCCCCACCAGTGCCTTTCAGTCATTCCAGTGAATGTCAGTCATGAGATTCAAAGCTTAAATATGATCCATCTCAACCTGGTGTCTCAGGAGAGAAGGTTCTTGTAGGGATCCCTAAATGAAACAGAGATGGAACCAAGGAGTTGGTTGAGAGAGGCTCTGTCATCTTATTTTTGCTTCTATGTGCCAAGGGAAAAGTTAGAAGACCTTTGCAGAGGGATCAGGATTACTCCAACAGACCCTGGATGGATCTATTTGTGCCTCCCTCGCAGTTTGGGCTGCTCACCAGTGTGGGTATGTTGGTGTTGGGTTAGATTGTATAGCTTCAGCTGAAGCCTTTGCTGCAGTCAGCGCAGCTTTACGGTTTCTCACCGCCGTGGATGAGTTGGTGCCGGATGCAACTGGAGCTCGTGGTGAAGCTCTTGCCACACTCAGCACAGGGGAACAGCTTCTCTTGGGTGTGGATGCGGTAGTGGATGCGGAGAGCAGAGATCATCCCGAAGCTCTTGCCACAGTCGGGGCAGGTGAAGGGATTCTCACCAGTGTGGATGAGGCGGTGTCGGGTCAGATAGCTGTGCTGGGTGAAGCTCTTACCACAGTCAGGGCAGGTGAAGGCCTTCTCACCAGTGTGGATGAGGCGGTGTTGGGTCAGATTGTAGCTCCGGCTGAAGCTCTTGCCGCAGTCAGCACAGCTGTACAGTTTCTCACCACTGTGGATGAGTTGGTGACGGATGAAATCAGAGCTCGTGGTGAAACTCTTGCTGCATTCAGCACAGGGGAACAGCTTCCCTACGGTGTGGATATGGCGGTGGTTGCGGAGGGTAGAGATCATCCTGAAGCTCTTGCCACAGTCGGGGCAGGTGAAGGCCTTCTCTCCAGTGTGAGTGAAGTGGTGTTGGGTGAGTCCAGAGATCTGCCTGAAGCTCTTGCCACAGTCAGAGCAGGTGAAAGGTTTCTCACCAGTGTGGGTGCGATGGTGCCGGACGAGAGTACTCCTGTCACTGAAGCTCTGGCCACAGTCAGCACAGCTGTAGGGTTTTTCACCACTGTGGATACGGCGGTGGCTGGTGAGGTTGCCACTTTGGCGGAAGTTCTTACCACAGTCAGGGCAGGTGAAAGGTTTCTCACCAGTGTGGGTGCGATGGTGGACAATGAGATGGCTCTTGTGGCTGAAGCTCTGGCCACAGTCAGCACAGCTGTAGGGTTTTTCACCACTGTGGATACGGCGGTGTCTGCTGAGGCATGCGCTCTCGCTGAAGCTCTTACCGCAGTCAGGGCAGGTGAAAGGCTTCTCCCCAGTGTGGGTGTGATGGTGGACGTTGAGATGACTCCTCCGGCGGAAGCTCTGGCCACACTCAACACAGCTGTAGGGTTTTTCACCACTGTGGATACGGCGGTGTCTGGTGAGGGTAGAGATGTGGCGGAAGCTCTTACTGCAGTCATGGCAGGTGAAGGGCTTCTCACCAGTGTGGATGAGGTTGTGCTGGATGAGTCTGGAGCTCGTAGTGAAGCCCTTGCCACAGTCACCACAGATGAAGGGCCGAGTGCCAGGGTGGGGGCAGCAGTGCTTCACCAGCCCTGAGCCAGGTGGGAAGCTCTGCCCACACTCAGGGGATTGATTCAGCTGTTTAGGTGCCACAGAGTGGGCTGCCATGACATCATTCTCCTCCTCATACTCCTCTTCCTCATCCTGGTCATCTTTGTTCTCATCAACCTTCTTCTCATATTCATCATTGTCATAGTCATTCTCCTCAGCATTGTCATTCTCCACCTTCTCCTCCTCCTTCTCTTCCTTGGGGCTGCACTTTGGCTCCTCCATTTTGTTCTCTGGCTGCTGCTTCTCCCACCTCTTGTCCAGGTCCTTTTGGAAGGCCACGCTTGCAGGGGAAGGGGTCACTGCTGTGGCCTAGAAAAGACAGAACACCTGAGCTCAGAAGCTCAAACCCTATGATCCTGCCTGGCTCATGATAGTCCTTCACTCCTGACAAGCTAATATAATTTCACTGGAGCATCAACAGCTTTATGTCTGGAAGCACAGCTTGTACCTTCCCCTTGCTGCTTCCGCTGCTTCACCTGCACCTGCTGCTATCTTCCCCTGCCGCTGTTTCGGCTGCTCCTGCTTTTGCTGCCTCTTGACCCCCTCCCCATCTTCCTTCAGGTTATTATATTCCTGTAGTAGTTATATGCTCCCTATACTGTTATATTTAGTTTAAACTATAAGAAATACAATTTCTTTTTTTTTCTTGACTTCACAAAAAAAAAAAATCTGTGTTGTGGTGAGTTTATTCTACCAAGGGAGGGATCCACCCTAATCCAGTACAGCAGTGTTCCCATTTGGAGAGTTCCCACTTGTGGATGGTTCCCACTTTTTGCATGGCTCCTGTATTTGCACTGTCTCCACTTCTGGATCCTCTCCCACTTCTGCACCATTCTGTGGAAGTCTGCAAGCTCAGCAAGTCCTTAGGTACATTTGAGAGAGCTGCCAGTGGCACCCAAACCCAGATCTTCTTGGACTACACCGTGCAGTACAGCTTTCTGCTCACTACCCTGAGCTAGGGAAGACAACAGCAATTTGCCTTCCCCCTGTGCTGCTGAGGCAGCGCTGCTCCACAAATCCTTGCCTCATGGAGGCTGATCAGACTTTCGCCACGTGGATCCACACAATTGGATATAACTTGCAGGAGGCTGCTTTTGCAAAGAAATTCAGCAAGGGATCATCGCTAATTTCCCCACCTTACCTCTGTGAGTAAAAGATATTTCCCTCAGATTCTCTGCTCAGCCTGATTTGTAAAAAAAAGCTGCATTGTAGCTTAGCCTTTTCATTTTCTGACTTTCCTAAACCTCTACATTTGCCCATAAGTGTCCACTGAAGATTTTCCCAACTAAACTAGAGCCTATAAATAAACCTTAACTACTTCTGTATATAGTTTGGGGGTGAGGGCTTTGGGAAAATAAAAATAACTTTTATAATTTCTGCCTCAGCCAGTTAATACTGGAACCATTACAATATTGAGAGTCCAGAACAACTCCTTCAAAAGAAGCTTCATCTGGAAGAAAAGGACCTGCAAGAAAGCTGGGCAAGGACTTTGGACAGGGGCTTGTTGTAATAGGATAAGGGGGAATGGATGGCAGCTGGAAGAGGGAAGACCCAGATCAGACACTAGGAAGAAATCCCCCACAGCAAGGATGGGGAGACACTGGAACAGATTGCCCAAGGAGGTTGTGGATCCCCTCCCTGGACATATTCAAGGCCAGGCCAGATGAGGCCTTGAGCAACCTGGGCTGGTAGGAGGTGTCCCTGCACATGGCAGGAGGCTGGAACTGGATGAGATTGAAGGTCCCTTCCAAACCGAACCATTCCAGGAATGTATCCAAAGTGGACAAACCGCACAGTTCAAGCTGAGCAACAGCAAAGGAGCCAGGAAGGAACAGCGAGGGGCAGTGGAAGGCAGCAAAGAGCTGTTCAGAGGCACAGCTCTTCAAAACTCCTGAAGGGCCCAAAAAACTCATTAGAAGAGTTTCAAAACTCCTCCAAGTTCCTAAATACACCTAAAGATGCATTCAAATCTCTGAACACCACTGGGGAGACTTTCGTGAGTGCTGTGTTTGCCAAACTTTTCAAATATTCCTGAAAATCACCCAAATACCTTATAAAAGTCAGCAAAATTTACTAAAACCTTTTTGAAACTCTTCCAATTCCTTCTGTAGAGACTTTGATGGCTTTCTGGGCTTCCTTGAGCATTCCACACACTTGAAAAAGGCTGAAACAGGCTTAAAGCTGCATTAAAAACCAACATCTCTATAAGCCCCTGAAAGGCCTCTAAAATCTCATCAAAATCCATTCAAACCTCCCAAAAGTTCCTCAAACCACCTAAAGATGCATTAAAACCTCTTTTTCAGTCTTCAAGAAACTGTAAGGGGGTTTTGTGTTCTCAAAATTACTCAAATATGCCGGAAACATCATCAAGCCACCTCAAAAAACTCCTCAAAACATCTTCAAAACTCAACAAATCCCTTCAGAGCTGATCCAACATTCACGAAATTTATTAAAATATCTTTTAAAAAAATTTCCACAAGTCACAAAAACTAATTCTGAAGAGATTTCAGTGGCTTTCTAGGCTTACTGATCTGTTTGACGCTCTTCAAACACACTCAAAAAGGTTTGAAACCGCCTTAGAAGCCATCAACATCTCTTGAAAACCCTTAAATGCCCTTAAAAACTGATTTAAATTTTTCAAAAGCCTTAGATCTTCCTAAAGCCACCTGAAGATGCTTTAACCTCTCTTCCTTAAGAATTAAAGATTTTAGGGAGTATTATGGCACTCAAACCACTCTGCAAAAGCTGTTTAAAAATATGCGAAACCTCTCGAAAGGATCCTCCCCCTCCAGCCAGGACAACAAATCCTCCAGGCCAAGGTGGAGAAGCTGAGGCAGCAGCTGNCACCTCCTTATCCACTCTGACAGGCTCTGCAAAAGGCCCAGCATGAGGAGCAGGCACTGTGATGCCAGGCCACAAGACTGGCAGTGGGAGGGGGGTAAAGCCCTGAACATTCCAAACAGCTTCCCATGACCCTCTGTGCCCCAACAGGCAGCCCATGCTGGACTCACCCAGAATCAGGAACAGCAAAGACAAAGCCCAGAATGCCCCCAGGGAAACCACAACAGAAGCCTGAGACCTCAAAATGCCTCCCTGACAACCTCAGGTACCCCATGGCAGAGCAGGTGGAGATTGGATGTGAGGAGCAAGTTCTGCATCAGAAGGCTGCTGCAACACTGCCACAGGCTGCCCAGGGAGGTGGCTGAGGCCCAGCCCTGCAGACAGCCCAGGTCAGGCTGCACAGGGCCCTGAGCAACCTGCTCTGCTTGCAGTGCCCCTGGGCCTGTGGCAGCTGTGCCTTCAGCCTCTGCAGCCCTGCCAGGATGGCAGCAAGGAGCTCCTGGACCTGCCAGCAGCTGGGGGGCTGACCCCAACCAACACATTAACGCCCCCTGGACTCCTGGCAGGGGCCTGGGGGGTGCCCGCCCTAGGCAGGATGGCAAAGGAGCAGCTCTGGGCAAATGCAGCCTGGAAAGAGGCTGCAGGGACAGTTGGGACCAGATCTGCCACCCCTCAATGGCTACCTCTCACTGAAAAAACCTGCAAGAAGCCAGCCCACAGGCTCTGGGGCTACTTGGGGAGCCCAGGAGTCACTTTGGAGATCCAGGGAGAACATCTTGGGGTCCCTGGGGGCAATTCTGTGGTGTAAGGAGGGAAAATAAAGTGACTTAGGAAAGCATTTTGGGGTCACAGGCTGCTATTTGAGATTGCTTGGGGACCACTTTAGGGTCCTGGGCTCCAATGAGGCACCCTGGGGGAACATTGAGAGTGCCAGTACCCATTCTGGGGTCCCCCAGAGCCATTTTGGAGTCCAGCGGAACATTTTGTAGCTCCAGTGTAGTAGTTTTAGGTTCACTTTTAGCTCCCATTGACAAAGTGTCCTGGAGCTCAACAGCCCCCACTTGGTGAAAGGAGTCCCCCAAAATTGAAAGGGTCTCCCAAAACCAAAGGGTCCTCCTCACGGGGGAGTCTGGAACCTCCTGAAGAGCAGCAGCACAAGGGCTCAGTGGGGTTGGGGGCATCCTGCAATTAAAGGGTCCCCAAAAACACGCAGTGGAGCTGGGGGCAGTTGAGTCAGTGGTGCCAGCACAGGGCTGGGCACACCACATCCCCACAGAAAAGCTCCGGGGGGCACAGAGGGCTTGGATGCCACTACCCCCAGCACGGCCGCAGGGCCACACGGCCCCACAGCCGCCACCGGCCCCAGGCGCTCGGCACAGCTCCAGCACCCCGGCCTGGCACCCCCACCAAAGCCACGCCACGGACTGGGCTGTGCTCCCCGCCCCGTGACCGGCCCTCAGCAGAGCATCCGCCCGGCACCTACCGTCACGAAGGCTCCGAAACCCCAGGGCTCGGCGGGGTCACAAAGGCCCCATGCCAGCCTCTGCCGCGATCCAGCCCCCATGCTGCCCCCGACCTCTCCTGCCCACAGCACAACCCACTGTGTCGCTGCCAGCTCAGCTCCGCTGCTGGGCAGCAGGCGGCAGCGGGGGCCGGGGCCAGGCACACGGCGTCGGGGCCAGCCCCTGTAGGGGCACCCATGGGCTCCGCTCGCTGACACAGCAGCGGCCANCACGCACCCGGATACAGCTCCCCACACCGCCCCTTGAACCGCACACCGCACAGATCCCCACTGCCTGTCCACGGCCCCGCACAGCTCCCCACACTCAAGCACATGTCCCGGACCCGCACCCAGCCCTCTCGCGACTCCAGCGCTGCCCACTCCGACCCTCACGCCCCTGACCCACACAACAGCCACGCAGAGGCTGCCACACACACCCTGCACCGACCCACCGCACCCCGACAGACCCCACGGATCCTCCGCACCCACAGCCCCACAGACCCCTCCCCAACTCCAGGACACGACCCTCAGCCCCCGGGGACTCCGATCCCCGCCTCAGGATCTCCCCTCAGCCCCATAGCTTCCCTCACCTGGCAGACAAAGGGGACGCAAAGCAGAAAGCCGAGCTAGAGCTCAGCGCACAGGAAGTTGCCGACCGCCGGCCCCGGCAGGCTCCTGCCGACCTGGCCGAGCACACAGCACGGGGACAGAGACCCCACGCAGCAAGCCCCGAACGGTGGTACGCAGGCGGATGCGCGACTCGGGCTGCGAAAGAAGTCCCGCCCAAAATGGGCGGTAGTGGCCAATCATAGCCACCGAGACCGCCGCCGCCGCCACCTTCCCCCTACCCGGCCTCAGCAGTCCCCTCCTTCTGCCGCTCTCCGCCTATCAACAGCCAGGCCGCCGTACCCGACACCAACCGCTACGCGCGGCGGTGCCCGGAAAACCAATCGGAAGAGAGGACGGATGGGCCAAACTCTAGACGGGCTTTAGGGTGGGTGGGTGAGGCAGTACTGCTGGGGCACTATGTATCCCAGCAGGCACCGCGGCTGGGTCTGGGATGGGGCTCAGACCAGAGTTGGAGAGCTGAGTGGAGCAGGGGCTGTGGGGTGAGGTTGCAGCTCAGGGGGTCTCAGGGTGGTGCCCCTAGGCACTGGCAGAATCCAGGAGGAATCTCAGGCCTGGTGGTCTCCAGGAGGTCCCAGATGTCAGCAGTGAAGATCAGCCTGGTGGTGTCCTTTTCCTTGCAGGTCTCTTCCCCAGCTCGGTTGTTCTTCTCTGCCCCTACTTCAGCTCCTCAACGTCCTTCTAGCAGCGAGGGCCCCAAGCCTGACCCCAGGCTTCCAGCAATGGCCTGCACAGTGCCCAGACTAGGGGCACAGTCCCTGCTCTGCTCCTACTGGCTCTGCTTTCAGGTTTCCATCCACATCTGCCCTGCCCCTGGAGCAAGATGGGAAAAGAAGGGCTACGAGGTGACAACAGCAGGCACTGCAGCAGGTTGCCCAGGGAGTCCCCAACCCTGGAGGTCGTGGAAAGACCTGTGGCCACTTGGGACGTGGATCAATGGCCACGGTGGTGTTGGACTGATGGGTGGACTGGATGCCCTCAGAGGTCTTCTCCAACCTCAATGATTCTATGGCTGTTGTTTCCTCTCAGGAGCATTTTATTTCACCTCAGGACATGGTTTGGTGGCCATGATGGTGTTGGGTGGGTGGTTAGAATTAGTAACCTCAGAGGCTTTCTTCAACCCAACCCATTCTCCGATTCTCTGACCTACAGGACTCCAGGTCCCCAGTGCAGAACCTGCTCCATGCAGACCACCTTGGGCCCTGGCTCAGCTGCCCCAAGGAGTGCAGCAGGCAACTGAGGGTGGAGGTGCATCTGGAGAGGGCCTCCCCTGCGGACTGTGTGGGCATGGGTGCATGGGCGCCAAGGAGAGCAGAACCCTTGGCTGGGCTTAGGGTGGCCTTCAACTTCCTGCTCCTTGGTGTCTGCATGCAGGGAGCTGTGGCTGTACCTTAGTCCATCTGGAGGTTGAAGCTTCCTTATGGCCCTGGATCAAGCCTACCTCGCCCTGCTGGCCAGCATGGTCTTGGGGACAGCAACAGAAGCCAAGCTGGACCGGAGCCACGGCAGGGTCTGGATGGTCAAGGGAGGTGAAAATGGTGGAGGGTTGGAGCTCGTTGGAAGGTGAGGAGCACAGATGTCATCAAGGTCCCCTCCCCACAGAGGAATTCCTAGTGCTGCTGATAGGACAGAGGTGGCACTGCCTGTGAGTGACCTGCAGCCAACCCTGCAACAAGCACGGCCAGGCTGGGTTGAACTTCCTGCACCTGTGCAACACCAGCAGACCTCCAGGTGTTCCTCCAGATGTCCTCACCCTCACAACAAAGCCTGGTAGGTTCCTCTCCCCACCACTCATTGTCTTTTTCTCCACAGAGCTGCTGAGGCTTCTCCTCTGTCCCATGGAGAGACATTAGGAGGCTGTGGCCAGGTTAGGGGACACAGAGTCCTGGACTGTCTTCTTGACCTTTCCACGTCCCACAGGAGGATGCGAAGCCCATGGGCAACACTGGAGCTCCAGCACTGCCTTCTCCAGAACTTTCCTTCCAGAATCGGGCTCCTAAGTAGACTGCTGGGATTCATCTGGAGGCCTGGAGACACCTCAAGGTGTTGTCACAGACAAAACCAGCAACCCAAGGATAGGTGAAGATGGTAGGTAGATAGGCTACTGCTGTTAGCAGCAGTCTTTCTGTATGCCACTCTACAAGTTGTGGAATACAACAACGAGGGACGGGGAGACAGTTTGATGCAAACAAG
>VWZE01020865.1:18577-48118 GCA_013396675.1 Eubucco bourcierii | reverse complement strand
ATAGAATCATAAAATCACAGACTCACAGAATCATAGAGTCACGGAATCATAGAATGACAGAATCACAGACCCACAAAACCATAGAATCACAGAATCATAGAATGACAGAATCATTGAATAACAGAATCACAGACTCACAGAATCATAGAGTCACAGGATCATAGAATCACAGAATAATAGAATCATAAAATCACAGACTCACAGAGTCATGGAATCATAGAATGACAGAATCACAGACCCACAAAACCATAGAATCACAGAATCATAGAATTACAGAATCATAGAATCAGTCAGGGTTGGAAGGGACCATGCCACCATATGGCACCCAGCAGCCATCATTCCAGACCACACATGTACCCTGAGAGGACACCTTCTTGTTCTCCATTCTGCAAGCTACTGGAATGATGTCATCTTCCAGAGAAGGATCTACAAGGGCACTTGGGCAGGCTGGCTGGATGGGCTGAGGGTGGTTATATGGGCATAGAAGAGAAGTAGAGGATCACAGACTCATAGAATCATAGAATGACAGAATCATAGAATCACAGACTCACAGAATCATAGAATCTCAAACTCACAGAACCATAGAGTCACGGAATCATAGAATCACAGAATCATAGAATCACAGAATTATAAAATCACAAAATCACAGAATCAAAGAATCATAGAATCAGTCAGGATTGGAAGGGACCATGCCACCATATGGAACCCAGCAGCCATCTGGTCATGATCTTTGATCACATTCTGTGACTTTGAGCTCCACAACCTCCTTGGAGGTGTTCAAGACCAGTTTGGATGAGGCCTTGAGCGACCTGTTCTAGTGGGAGGTGTCCTTGCCTATGGCAGGCGGTTTGAACTAGATGATCCTTGAGGTCTCTTCCAACCCAAACCATTCTATGATTCTATTCTGTGACCCTGCAGTAGAACCCTGGTTATTCAGAGCCATTTCAGTTTGGTTTAGTCCTTATTAAAAAAAAAGTGAAATTAACAAAAAATTAAATACTGCAGGTACATCTCACACAGTGTCATGGACCCTGGTCTGGCAGAATTCCATGTCCTCCAGAACATCCTTCCATTAAACCAATTGCAAGGCTTATATGCAGCAGAAGTTGAAAGGCAGAGTGAGTTTACCACTTAATCTTCAATATTAGTTGTTTTGGGTTTTTTTCCCCCCATTTTATTTTATCAATTTATTTATTTATTTATTATTTATTGCAGGAGTCAATATTGCAGGTTTAGGTTTGTGACAGACACTGCAGTAGAATCTCCCCAGAGGTGATGCAATTTCATTCCTGGTTTCCCACCTAAGATTTGTCAGTGGAACAAATATTCTTCAAAAACCGTTTTAACCTTTTTTAATGGAGTCAGCATCCTTGGAGGTGTTTAAAAGGAGACTGGATGAAGCACTCAGTGCCATGGTTTGGTTAATCAGAAGGTGCTGGGTGACAGGTTGGACTCAATGATCTCAACCTTGTCCATTCTGTGATTCTGTGAGTAAGAGTTGGGGCAGTCTCCTTTCAACAAGCTGTGTAAGTTAAGACCCTCCCTTGCATTTTCCCTCTTGACTTTGATGCAGTAGTAAAAAAGAGATTGGGCAACCTGGAGAAGAGAAGGCTGCCCCCCAAAAAGGCAGTATTTTGGTCTCTTATTCTATGTGAAGATGTCAAAGGACATCTCCAGCGACCCGGAGAAGAGAATCACAGAATGTCAGGAGCTGGAAGGGACCTCCAAAACTAATCCAGTCCAACCTCCCTGCCAGAGCAGGAGCACCCACAAAAGATCACACAGGAACACATCCAGGTGGGTTTGAATATCTCCAGAAAGGGAGACTCCATGACCACCATGGGCAGCCTGTACCAGGGTTCTGTTACTCTCACTGGAAAAAATTCCTCCTCATGTTTAAATGAAACTTCCCATGCCTCAGCTTCCCCCCAGTGCCCCTTGTGCTGGCATTGGGCATCACCCAGCAGAGCCTGGCTTCAACCTTCTGGCACTCACCCTGCACATATTGGTAAGCATTGCTGAGGTCACCTCTCAGACTCCTCTTCTGCCAGCAGCACAGCCCCAGCTCCCTCAGGCTCTCCTCAGAACAGAGATGTTCCATCCCCTTCATGATCTTTGTGGCTTCCTGAAGACCCTAAAGGAACCTTCCAGTACCTGAAATGCTTCACCAGGAAAAGGTGAAGAGGAACATTTTTACAAGGGTTTGTAGTGATGGATTGAAGTTTGAAGAGGGAAGATTGGGCTGGACATTAGGAAGAAATTCTTCTCAGTGAGAGTGGGGAGACACTGGCACAGGTTGCCCATGGAGGTCATGGATGCCCCTTCCCTGGAGGTGTTCAAAGACAGTTTGGATGAGGTCTTGAGCAACCTGGGCTGGTGGGAGGTGTCTCTGCCTATGGTAGGGGGTTGGAACTGGATGAACTTTAAGATCTCTTCCAACTTGAAGCATTTTATGATTCTTTAAATCTGAGTTCTCATCAACAATGCACACATCGGCCACAGCCCCAAACACTTTCAGGTTATTTTTTTGTTTTGTTTTGTTTTTGCTTTTGGTTTTTTGTTTTGTTTTGTTTTCTCTCTCAGACATTTGCTAACATTCAGCTCACCTTCTGTGCCACTCAGGTAAATTCCAAACCTAGAGATGCTGCAAATTCTGAGCTGCCTCTCTCTCTCTCCTCCTCTATTCTCATTGCAGTACAGATTTGTTTTGTGCATCGTCGTCTTAATTTGTGTATCAGGATATGAGGGAGGCATTTTGAATGAAATAAACACTGAGTTGAGCTTTCACCCAAACAGGAACTAAATCAATCTCAAGGCTAAGAAAAGAGTCTTTAAAAATGCTGCTTTGGCAAAAATGTGGCAATTTCACAAGAAGGAAATATTTGCAATGTGATTTATATGATTGTGGAATTGTTTGGGTTGGCAAAGATCTCTAAGATCATCCATCAGGAAGTTCTTCAGCATGAGGGTGGTGAGATCTTGGAAGGGGTTACCCAGGGAGGTGGTGGAAGCCTCATGCCTGGAGGTGTTTAAGGCCAGGTTGGATGAGGCTGTGGACAGCCTGATCTAGTGTGAGATGCCCCTGCCCATGGCAGGGATGAACAAGATGATCCTTGTGGTCCCTTCCAACCCTGACTGCTTCTATATCCAAACTATTATTTTCCCAGGATTTTTTTAATATGAAAATGTCTTTTGAATGTTAATAATGCATAGAATCAAAGAATCAGAGAAAAAAATCAGGTGAGAAAGGAGCTGAATCCAGTCTCATAATCATACTCAACATTATTTCAACATTATACTCAGAGCAGATGTATGAACTACAGGAAAAACAAATAATGAAATGGGACACAAAATTAATCATAAAATGAGGAGAGAAAAAAATTTAAAAAAGGATAAATGATGACTTCCAGACAATTTTGTGTTGTCTGCTTGCTCTCTGGTAGGTTATGATGCAACCTCCAAAATATGAGTCTCCCAGGAAGCAGAAACTCTTTTACAACTCATTTGTAACTGCAGCTGACAGCCCCATGATGGACCAAAGCCAACACAACAATGTAGGGGGCAGATTCAGTAACTGAAAACCTCCTGTGCCTAAATTAGTGCTGGTCAAAGGGCTCCACTGGTGCAAATACTCTGCTTGATGTACTCAGGGTGAATCCTGACCTCAGCTGCACAGAAATAGTTTGCAGCCTAGAGAAACTGCAATCTGAGCTGCATGGTAAGCACGAGCACAAATCATGGAGTCGTAGAAAGGTTTGGGTTGGAAGGGGACTCAAAGTTCATCCAGTTCCAACTCCCCTGCTATGGACAAGGACACCTCCCACCAACCCAGGTTGCTCACAGCCTCATCCACCCTGGCTTTGAACACATCCAGAGTGGGGGCAAACACAACCTCCCTGGGCAGCCTGTGCCAGAGTCTCCCCACCCTCACCAGAAAGAATTTCTTCCTAACCTCCACTCTGAATCTCTTCTCCTCATTCTTCAATCCTTTCTCTCTCATCTTATCACTCCAAGCCTTGTCCAAAGTCTCTCCCCAGCTCTCCTGTAGTCCCTTTCAGGTACTGGAAGACTCCTCCAAGTTTTCCCTGGAGCACTCTTTACTCCAAGCTGAACAGCCCCAACTCTCCCAGCCTGTTCCCACAGCAGAAGTGCTCCAGGTTCTGATCATCTTTGTGGTCTCCTCTGGACCCTTACCACAAACTTTCAGGCATAAAAGGGATGGACCTCACTTAAACATCTAATCAATCCAGAGAGCTTTACAGTGCTTTGACACTACTACTTACTTACTTACTACCTATTACTGCTTACTGTAACCAGTTAATAACAAGTAGCAAGTAGCAATGAGTAATACCATAGAGGAAGGGTGCTATGAATAAACAATTCCTGTTGCTAGCATGAAAAATAATAATAATTAAAACAAAAAAAGGCAACAAAGGCAAGGAAATGGAAACTAAAAGCATACATGAAGAGACATCATCGTAAGAAAAAAAATAATAACAGTGAAAGTGAATGGAGAAGCAGAAAAGGAAAAGTAAGTGGGGGGGGGGGAAGAAGGAAATTAGGGAATTCAAAGCTGAAAAATGCAGTGAAGCAGCAAATTGAGAAGTAAAATAAAGAAAGAATAGAAAAGGAAAGCAACTTAAAATGAATGAAAGAAATTCCCCATGCTGTCACACTGCACAGAAATAACCAACATGTAACATCTAGGGAGAGGAAAAAAGAATCCAAGAATAAAAATATATCAATTGAAATGTGTGGGCTTTGATTTCTTTCTTCTTTTCTTGAGGATGGAAGCAGCAATGAGCAGCAAACAAATCCCAAAATTGCAAATGGATAATGAAAAACTAAGGGGGAGCGCCAAGAAATTGGGAAGGAAGTTCCCGACCAGTTTGAAAGTGTTTCTGTATCACTGATTTTTAGTGCTTAGATTTTTTTTTTGCTTGTGGTGGTTGTATGATTTTTTTGCAAGGTCTGGTTTGGTTCATCCTCTAAAAGCCCAGGGAGGGGGGGGACAACAAACGGTAAAAGAAATATAGAATCATAGAATCGTAGAATGGTAAGGTTGGAAGGGACCTCAAGGATCATCTAGTTCCAACCCCCTGCCATAGGCAGGGACACCTCCCACTAGTATATAATGGAAGGAAATAGATCCTTACAAAGAGTCTGAATGGGGCAAGGTCTAATGCATCTGGATCATAGAATCATGGAATGCTAGGGGTTGGAAGTGACCTCAGAAGATCATCCAGTCCAAACTCCCTGCCAAAACAGGATCAGCTAGGGCAGCTCACACAGGAACAAATCCATTTGGGTCTTGAAAGTCTCCAGAGAAGACTGAAGATTTTTTTTTTGTTGTTGTTCATGTTGAGATGGATAAATGAAATCACCCGAAGGATCCAGAGTCTTTTTGCTCTCCACCTCTGCTCATAGATTATGGACTCTTTACTGTTGAAAAAAACTTGTTTCTTAATTTAGAAATAACTCTACTGATTTGATTACTTGGTATAGGTCTTCTCCAATCTTCTTCCTAATTTCCAAGCTAAAGCTCTCCTCCTCAAGCTTCAATCCATTTCCCTTTGTCTTAGCACTACAAGCCTTTGTAAAAACCCCTCCATAGCTTTCTTGTGAGCCTTTCTGGGGGTAATGAGACACTGGAACAGGTTGCTCAAGGAGGTTGTGGATGTCCCCTCCCTGGAGGTGTTCAAGGCCATGTTGGATGAGGTCTTGAACAACCTGGGCTGGTGGGAGGTGTCCCTGCCCATGGCAGGGGTTTGGGACTGGATGAGCTTAAAGATGGTGGTTGGAACTACTCTAGGTAAGCAGGTGGATATGATGATCAAAAAGGTCTCTTCTAACCTCAAGAGTTCTATGACTCTATGTGTGTCTGCATGTTGAAAGACCAGGAGGATGATCAGAGGGCTGGAGCTGCTCTGCTATGAGGAGAGACTGAGAGAGTTGGTGTGCAGTCTGGAGAGGAGAAGGCTCCCAGGTGACCTTATTATGGCCTTGCAGTATCTTAAGAGGGCTACAAGAAAGCTGGGGAGGGACGTTTTAGGCCGTCAGGTAGTGATAGGACTGGGGGAATGGAACCAAGCTAGAAATGGGTAGATTCAGACTGGATGTTAGGAAGAAGCTCTTCAGTATGAGGGTGCTGAGAACCTGGAAGGGGTTGCCCATGGAGGTAGTGGAATCCTCATGCCTGGAGATGTTTAAGGCCAGGCTGGATGAGGCTGTGGCCAGCCTGATTTAGTGTGAGGTGTCCCTGCCCATGGCAGGGGGGTTGGAACTAGATGATCCTTGTGGTCCCTTCCAACCCTTCCCTTCTATGGTTCTATGATTTTGTGATTCTATGAGTCAATGATTCTATGATTTAATGATTCAATCATTCTATGATTCAATGATTCAGTGATTCTATGATTCAATGATTCAGTGATTGTATGATTCAATGATTCAGCAATTCTATGATTCAATGATAGTCTTAGCTTGACAAACTACTCCAGATGAAGTTCTGACATATGGACCTGTCCTTTTCTCATGGGACACCAATAAAGCGAACAAAGCATCCTACCAGTCTTACAGCAAAGAATCTCCTTTTTCTCAGTGGCAATTTCATCCCCTCTCCCAGCTTCCAGGAGGAGAAGCCCAGCTACAACATATATTACTGTGCCCTCTTGTCCTTCAAGGAACTCATGAGGGTCCCTGAGATGCAGGCATGACAGAAAAGGAGCAGCACAATTCTCTCCAACCATATGAAGAGCTAAGGAAAAGAATGTGAATTTGTTTTAATTAATCCAAAACCACTCGACCAGCTTATGCCTAAACAAGGCCATTTGAACAAAATCCTGTCAAATGAAACTCAAATGGGATGATGTGCCAAGTATTTTCCTGCCAGCTCACTAAATGCTGGCGACGTGATCCTCTCACTTTGCCAGTGTAGTGGAGGATCAATTGTAAGATGCTACAGAGGCTCAGCTTCATGATCATTAATTATGCTTTCTGTATTAACTACAAAGGGGGAGGGGGAAGGAACACAATTAGTAAAACCTTCTCTAGTTTTAAATGTCAAGTTCAGCCTGCACAAGGCTGATAAATATCCTGAAGATTCATTGCTGTTGGTGTAATTGTCCACACAGTCATCCTTCTTGGTTGCAATAAGCAGAGTGTTGCTCCAGCTGGGAAAAAGTTAGGCAAAAGATTGTGGAACAGAGCATTAGAAAAGTTCACAACAGTGCTCAAAGGTACTGCTGTCCAGGAAAGTGGAATTGGATCCTGTATGGAAAACATGGCAACCTCATGACCTCTGGAGATCATCCAGGCCAACCCCCCTACCAAAGCAGTACCACCCAAGATAGTTCACACAGGATTGCATACAGGTGGGTCTTGAAAGTCTCCAGAGAAGAAGACTCCACAACCTTTCTGGGCAGCCTGCTCCAGGGCTCCAGCACCCTCACACCAAAGAAGTTTTTCCTCACACTGAGGTGGAGATTTCTGGGTTCCAGTTTGTGTCCTTTGCCACTGGCCCTATCACAAGGCACCACTGAGAAGAGCCTGGCCCCTTCTGCTTGACACACACCCTGCAGACACTTGTAAACACTGCTCACATCCCCTTTCAGACTTCTCTTCTCCAGGCTAACCAACCCCAAGGCTCTCAACCTTTCCTCATCACAGAGATATTCCACTTCCTTTGTTACCCTCATAACCTCCACTGGAATCTCTTGAGTCTCTCCAGTTTATCTCTGTCCTTCTTGAACTGGGGAGCCCAGAACTGGACACAATACTCCAAATGTGATCTCACTAAGTCAGAGTAGAGGGGCATGAGAACCTCCCTTGATCTGCTGTCCACACTCTTCTGAATGCCCCCTAGGATACCCTTGGCTTTCTTGGCCACAAGGGCACATTGCTGTCACAGAATCACAGGATCATAGAATGTCAGGGGCTGGAAGGGACCTCCAAAGCTTATCCAGTCCAACCTCCTGTCAGAGCAGGATCACCTACACCAGACCACACAGGAACACATCCAGGTGGGTTTTGAATATCTCCACAGAGGGAGACTTCATAATCCCTTTGGGCAGCCTGTTCCAGGGTTCTGGCACCCTCACAGGGAAAAAAATTCCTCCTCATGTTTAAATGAAACTTCCTATGCCTCAGCTTCCACCCAGTGCCCCTTGCCCTGGCATTGGGCATCACCCAGCAGAGCCTGGCTCCAGCCTCCTGGCACTCACCCTGCACATATTGATAACCATTGATGAGAACCCATAGAGAACTTCTTGGCAACCAGGACTTCAAGTTCCTTCTTCACAGAGCTACTTTCCAGCAGGTCAATTCCTAAGTTGTGCCTTCTTATTAAAAACTCTTGTGTGTGGTGAAAAGAGATTTGGACTCTGAAGCAGACACAGGTCAGCAGTGGGCAGCTGGAGTAGTTCTACTTGTGTGGTGGAGTAGTTCCAGCAGCAAGGTTGCAGCTGTCCAGTTGCCTTTTTTGCTTTAATTAATCTTACTTTTGTGTAGCAGGAGTTTCAAACAAAGCCCTCAGGTGTCCATGGCTTCATGCTTTTTCTTGCTGTGCTGGGATTGAAAATGTGATCTGGGGAGGGGTGAGGGGGTGTGCATCAAATTCCTTTTCAATATTAGGTGCCCCATCGATCTGCAGCTTTACTTCTGCAGATTTCTGGATGTGGAAAAACCACCTCAGTGTCCCTCCCATCGAAAATGGGCTTTGCATGTACCTTTCATTACACAGCACTTCAATAAAAGAACTAGAGCTCGAGGACTGGAGGCAAGATGCTATTTACAGAAGGTTTATTTTTAATTATCTTCTGCCTGTGATGCTCACTGTCAGATTGCATCCTCTTGACACGCACAGATTGGTAGTGGCTGAAACAGAAATAAGAAGGGCTGAGGTTTTTTTCTTCAACCCTTGGCTTTTTTTTTTTTTTTTGGTTGTTTTTTTTTTTTTTGAGGAGGAGGAGGGTTTNTTTTTTGGTTGTTTTTTTTGGTTTTTTAAGAGTATATGGAAAAAAAAATGACACTAAAATGAAAAGGTTTCGCTGTGGAAAGGCTGCCATGGAATCACAACAAGTTTACCAGTGTTTGGAAACTGGCGTGTTCCACTGGTGACAGGGGCTGCTTGTCTGCATTTCTCAGCTGAGCAGTCTCCGTGGCTATTTTTTCCACCATAGCTAGGAAAGGATGATGATAACTCTGTCTAAACTCCATGTCATAGACTCACAGAATGTCAGGGGTTGGAAGAGACCTCAGAAGATCATCTGGTTCAGCCCCCCCTGCCAGAGCGGGATCACCTAGAACGGACCACACTGGAACACATCCAAATGGTTCTGGAATCTCTCCAGAGAGGGAGACTCCACAACCCCCCTGGGCAGCCTGTTCCAGTGCTCGTGGTGAAGCCTGATTGCCTTTTCAGGGCTGGCTAGGGCTCCTTCCCTAACATCTGGAGGGAGTGTTATGTGACCCCAGCTTCAGCTTAAATCACCTTTATTGCGTTGTGCATGCAGCAATTTGTATTTTTGCCCCCAAGCTTTTGATTTGGGGGATATTGCACAAAAGGTCATACTACATACCCTCTGCTCTGCCCTGGTGAGACTTCCTCTTGAGTACTGCCTTCAGTTTTGAGCTCCTCAGTTCAAGAGGGACAGGAATTTGCTGCAGAAGGTCCAGCAGAGGGCTAGGAGGATGATTAGGGGACTGGAGCACTGCGTGATGAGGAAAGGCTGAGGGACCTGGGGTTGCTTAGTCTGTAGAAGAGAAGACTGAGAGGGGATTTAACCAATGTTTATAAACATCTGAGGGATGGGATTTAACCAATGTTTATAAACATCTGAGGGTTGGGGGTCAGGAAGTGGGGGACAAGCTCTGCTCACTTGCTCCCTGGGATAGGACAAGGAGCAATGGATGGAAGCTGCAGCACAGGAGGTTCCAGCTCAACACAAGGGGGAACTTCTTGACTGGAAGGGTCCCAGAGCACTGGCACAGGCTGCCCAGAGAGGCTGTGGAGTCTCATCTGGAGCCTTTGAAGGCCTGTCTGGATGTGTTGCTGTGTGACCTGAGCTAGATTGTCTGGTCCTGTTCTGGCAGGGAGGTTGGACTGGATGATCTCTTTGGGTCCCTTCCAACCCCTGACATCCTATGATCCTGTGATCACTAAATAGTTACACTCCAGTATTTATTACCAAGCTTTCTGCTGACAGCAGCTCCAACATACATCATTCTCCTGGCACACAGGCATGGATTCATTATAACAATCACAGAATATTCCAGAAGGAGCTGCTAAAGTTGTGTGTTTCCACAGTATGTTTATGCAATGGTTATTATATGCAGAGAGTATCTCTGCTGCTCAAGGTAACCTCAATAAAGTGTGGAAACTGTAACCTCTTTAAGGCAGGGACTTCTTATTCTGAGTGCATTGCCAGCAGTCAGCAATATAAAGACCAGAGGCAGAGATGTGCAATGTGTTGTCACAGGAGGTATCAGATGGTATCACTGCTACAAGTCTCTTCTCCCTGAAGGTATTTCTTCTTAGGCTGTCCTGAATGGAAAAATAAAAGCCTTTTCCTGAAGGGAAAAATGAGAGCTTTTTTGAACAGGCTTGGTAGTTTTCTCTGCAGGGTCAGAAGATGTACAAATTAGAGGTTGCCAAAAATACTCCACAGCCTCACACAGACTGAGACCTTGCACTTGTCTTGAAACAGCCAAAGAATTTCAAGCCTAGTGAGTTGAGAGAGAGAGAGAGAGACATGTCAAGTGATGAAATTGAATATGAATGCAAAAGCTTTTTCTCTTCTAAAAAAGAACACAGCCTTTAGATTAACATTAGCAAGCCCTGCTATGTCACATTGCTACAATCAGCATCTCTCTGGGAAAGAAGAATACATTAGTTCAGGTCAATATCTGCACTGCCATCAGACAAAATTACCTAACTGTCTTTGTCTGGTAATGATAATGACATTGTTAGCCTCCAGGGAGCTGACGTCACACAGCCAAGCAACTCAGGAAGAACAGCACGCGTGTGAGAGGAGCGGCAAAGACTTGCAGGGGTATGGGCTGATTCAGCTGATGGATGTTGTAACCAAGCTGCTGTGCAAAAAAAAACCCAAATGCATCCCAAACTGCACTTGATAAGAAAAGAAGAAGATTGCAGAAGTGTCTCAGGCACAGAAATGGTTGTGAGTGACCCACTGGAAAGGAAGCATTTCAAGCGTGAGGTGGTGACTGAATCAACTCTGCTGTCTCAGCTCCTGGCCTGAAACTGTGCCAGGGGAGGGCTAGGTTGGAGACGAGTAAAAAATTCTTTGCAGGGATTGGAAGAGGCTGCCCAGGGAGGTGGTGGAGTCCCCATCACTGGAGGCATTCAAGAAATGAATGTGTGGTTATGACACTTGGGGACATGGTTTAGTGGCCATGTTGGTGCTGGGTTGATCTTGGTGTTTTTTTCCAACCTAAACAATTGTCTCATTCTGTGAATACATTTGCATTTCATTTAATGATGGCTAATATTCCTTTTCACTGTACAAACGAGTCCCTTCAGTGTTAGTATCTATCAACATACCTATGTGCACCTACCACCTGCCTATGAGTACGCACAGATCTACTAAATATAACTAGAGAAAGGTAACTAAATCATAGAATCACAGACAGACTCACAGACTCACAGACTCACAGAATCATAGAATCACAGACTCACAGACTCACAGAATCATAGAATCACAGACTCAGAGAATCACAGAATCACAGACTCACAGACTCACAGAATCATAGAATCACAGACACACAGAATCATAGAATCACAGACACACAGAATCATAGAATCACAGACTCAGAGAATCACAGAATCATAGAATCAGCCAGGTTTGGAAGGGACCCCAAAGATCATCGAGTTCCAACCCCCCTGCCATGGTCAGGGACACCTCACACTACATCAGGCTGACCATAGCCTCATGCAGCCTGGTCTTAAGCACCTCCAGGGATGAGAATTTCACTACCTTCCTGGGCAACCACTTCCAGGCTCTCACCACTCTCATGCTGAAGAACTTCTTGATGGATGACCTTAGAGGTCTTTTCCAACCCAAACAACTCCATGGTCATACAAATGATTTTGCAAATATTTCCTTCTTTCTGCCTCCTCGGCCATTAGGTTGTGAGCATCTTGAAATAGCTTTCAACTATTTCTGGATGATTGCAGTGGGCTTAGTACATCATGAAAACTAATGCACATAGAATTTAAAAAGGATAGGAGTCTTAAGAAGGATCTGAGCTACTTATTTCTCATTTACATTATAAACCAGTAAATATGGCAATAGAATCACAGAGTCAGTCAGGGTTGGAAAGGACCACAAGGATCATCTAGTTCCAACCCCCCTGGCATGGGCAAGGACACATCACACTAGCTCAGGTTGACCACAGCCTCATCCAGCCTTGTCTTAAACACCTCAAAGGATGAGGCTTCCATCACCTCCCTGGGTAACCCCTTCCAGGCTCTCACCACCCTCATGCTGAAGAACTTCTTCCTAACATCCAGTCTGAATCTACTCATTTCTAGCCTGGTTCCATTTCCCCAGTCCCGTCACTGCCTGACAACCTAAAAAGTCCCTCCCCAGCTTTCTTGTAGCCCCCTTAAGGTACTGAAAGGTCACAATAAGGTCAGCTGGGAGCCTTCTCCTGTGCAGACTGCACAGCCCCAACTCCCTCAGTCTCTCCTCATAGCAGAGCAGCTCCAGCCCTCTGCTTATCCTCGTGGCCCTTCTCTGGACACCTTCCAGCACATCCATAGCCCTCTTGTCCCAAGGGCTCCAGGACTGGATGCTGCACTCCAGGTGGGGTCTCAGCAGTGCAGAATATATCAGTCTGTAAATAATCATTGAGTCATAGAATGGTAGGGGCTATAAGTGACCTCTGGAGCTCATTTAGTCCAAACTCCCTGCCAAAGCAGGATCACTGAGAAGAGGTCACACAGGAATGTATCCAGGTGAGTTTTGAAAGTCTTCAGAGGAGGATACTCCACAGCCTCTCTGGGCTGCCTGCCTCAGGACTTGCACCCTCACACCAAAGAAGTTTCTCCTCATGCTGAGTTGGAACTTTCTGGGTTCCTGTTTGTGGCCACTGCCCATTGTTCTATTCCAGGGTATCCCTGAGAAGAGCCTGGCCCCTTCTGCTTGACACCCACCCTTATGGTATTTGTGAATGTTGAACAGATCTCCTCAGAATGTTCTCTTCTCCAGGCTAAGCAGCCCCAGGGCTCTCAACCCTCCCCCATCAGAGAGATGTTCTATTTCCTTACTCAGACTCACTCCATGGCACTATCAGCATGGAAGCAAAGGCAGTACATGAGATCTTCTGCCCCTAAAGACTGAATGACTCTGCACTCTTTGCACATCCTCTGGCTTTTTTTTTTTTTTTAAAGTAAGGAACAGTCAATTTATCAGAGTGATTATGGGGGCTAGAGTTGGAGGATTTTTTTTTCTTGTTTATTTTTTTGGTGCTGGTTCAGAGGTTTCCATGCAGCTAATTCCCTCTATGTACTGCATTTATTTAATTAAAAGAGAGGCTCAGTCAATATTGCCACGGTAAAGACAAAGCATGTCTGAACTCATTAAAGTAGGGCTTGTGCTGTGACACTGATGAAAGACCTGCTGCTGGTGCTGCTGCTGCAAGTCTATTTAGCTCTTATTTGACACCAAGTTGCTCTGCCTGTGCTGTCAGAGCTTGTACATGAAGTTGTAGTGCTATGAAACAAGAGCATATCTGACAAGGAAAGAGGGATTTCTTGGTTCATACATGGCCACTGCATCATTTGCCTGCCTTGTGATATAACAGGCTTTGGGCAAGCTGCTTTTTGCTTTGCTCTCCTGCCCCCCCCCCCCCCAAAATGGTGCTGTTCTCTTTCTGTGATCTCCTCCAAAGAGCTGCATATAGGAGGAGATACCTGCAACAGAGTCTCTTTTACCAATGATCCACCTCACAGACCTTTGAGACAGGAAAAAAAGAAATGGGGCAGTTGCAGGTATCCACTCTCAACACCTGTGAAAAGAAGTGGCTCTGCTGCAGTGAAATCTGCTGCTGCTGCTGGTTTTCAGCCCACTGGGATGCCAGAGGAATGTGCTGTTAGTGGATGCAGCTTCCCTAAGATCTTAACTGAGCAGAGAGGCTTTTGTAGGGTATTAAGGATATTGAACTGCATGAGGGGGTCCAGAGAAGGTCATGCGGATGATTAGAGGGCTGGAACAACTCTGCTGTGGGGGCAGGCTGAGAGAGTTTGGGCTCTCCAGCCTGAAGAAGAGAAGGCTCCAGGGAGACCTCAGAGCAACCTTCCAGTACCTGGAGGGGACTACAGAAGAGCTGGGAAAGGACTTTTTGCAAAGACTTGTGTGGCAGCACGAGGAGATGGCTTTGAGCTGGAAGAGAGAAGGCTTAGACTGGAGATTAGGAAGAAATTCTTTCTGGTGAGGGTGGTAAGACACTGGATCATGTTGCCCAGGGAGGTCATGGACTTGTGTCACCAAACTACCTCTACAGCCAGGGCAGAGGTACAGAAGAATTTGAGACCATTAGGAGATCTTCTTTCCCTTCCAGTGACTGCAGAGAATAACAGAATTAACCAGGCTGGAAAAGACCTCACCTAACCCTTCTCATTAACTAGCCCATGGCACTAAGTGCCTCATCCAGGCTTTGCTTGAACACTCCTAGGGATGTGGACTCCACCACCTCCCCAGGCAGCCCATTCCAATGCCAATCACTCTTGCTGGCAAGAACTTCTTCCTAACATCCAGCCTATACCTCCCCTGGTACAGCTTGAGGCTGTGTCCTCTTGTTCTGCCCCTGGGTGTCTGGCAGAAGAGCCCAACCCCACCTGGCTACATCCTCCCTTCAGGTAGCTGTAGACAGCAGTGAAGTCTGCCCTGAGCCTCCTCTTCTGTAGGCTGCACACCGTCAGCTCCCTCAGCCTCTCCTCACAGGGCTGTGCTCCAGGCCCCTCCCCAGCCTTGGTGCCCTTCTCTGGACACCTTCCAGCACCTCAGCATCTCTCTTGAATTGAGGGACCCAGAACTGGACACAGCACTCAAGTTATGATCCGAGGTGATCAGCCTCACTAGCCTAAAGTCAGCTCCCATGAAAACTCTTTTAGTTGGACTTTTATCTAAATACTGCTTCAGGGTCGAGCAGATTGTGCCCCCATAGCTGCATTTTGACATGCTGGGCTGCTTGCTTTCTTTTTGCACAGTGCTGCTTAAGCACTGCCCCAAATTTTTAGAGGCTTCTGGTCGAATATAATTGTTCTGTTTTGAATAGCCATGTCCATGTTAACCAGTGAAGATCCCTTTTATTCCCTCTTTCAACCTGCAAGCGAAGTTTCTAAAAGGACATCTCTCTCTCTGTTCATCTGAAGGTTTGTTCATTAGTTCTCTTTCATGACTTCTGAGCACACTGGGTGATTCCAGCTCCATTTGGCAGGGTACTGAAGGCTCTGAAATATCAGCCTAAAAAAAACCCAACCAGCCCCCAGAGGAGAGACTGAGCCACTGGGACTTGATTAGCCTGAAGAAGAGGATCTCCCCAGTGCCTAGGAAGAGGTCATAGAATCATAGAATGTCAGGGGTTGGAAGGGACCTCAAAAGCTCAGCCAATCTAACCCCCTCTGCCAGAGCAGGAGCAGCTAGAGCAGATCACACAGGAATACATCCAGGTGGGTTTTGAATATCTGCACAGAGGGAGACTCCACAACCTCCCTGGGAAGCCTATTCCAGGGTTCTGGCACACTCACAGGGAAAAAAATCCTCCTCAGGTTCACGTGGAACTTCCTATGCCTCAGCTTCCACCCAGTGCCCCTTGTCCTGCCATTGGGCATCACCCAGCAGAGCCTGGCTGCAGCCTCCTGGCACTCACCCTACACATACTGAGAACCATTGCTGAGGTCACCTCTCAGTCTCCTTTTCTTCTAGCAGCACAGCTGCCTCCCCAGCTCCCTCAGGCTCTCCTCAAAACAGAGTTGTTTCATTCCTTTCAGCATCTTTGTGGCTTTGTGCTGGACATATTAACTTAAAAATACCAACCAGCCCCCAGAGGAGAGGCTGAGCCACTGGGGCTTGATTAGCCTTGAGAAGAGGATTTCCCCAGTGTCTATGAGGTCATCACAAAGATGGAGCCAGACTTTTCATAGTGTTCCAAAGAAGGAGGAGAAGAGGTATAGTTGAAACAGGCTAGGTTCAGGCTGGATGTAAAAAGAAGCTGTTTCCCCAGGACAGCCAAACACTGGGACAGGGGTCCAGAGAGGCTCTGCAATGGCTCTTGATTTTCAAGACCCAGCTTGAATAAAGCCCTGAGCTACTTCATGTGATCGTAGGTCATAGAATGTCATCTATGACCACATCAGGCAACTCAGGGCTTTATTTAGTTGGGTCTTGAAACCTCAAGTGTCAATACAGAGCCTCCCTGGACCCCTGATGTGATGTCAGAACTAACCTTGCTCTGAATAAGCTGTTGGAGTAGAGATCTCCAGTCTCCTCTACCTTGAATTCTTTTGTGGTCCTGAGTTTATCTATAAAGGGCATTAAGCACTGCTTGGGCTAAAAAAAGGTGGGATAAAGCAGATGGTCTCCATGCTTAGCGTGCCTACAGCAGGTGCTTGTAGTGGTGGCTGAAGGAGCATCTCCACGAGCATCTCTTCTCATCTCGCTCCAAGTGGTCTCACACCCACAAGTCATGGGAACAAGCTTGCTGGGTGGAGCAGCCTGGTGTCCTGCATCTTGTGTAGATACATCAGAACTGCACTGTGGGCAAGCCCAGCATCTCTGCTGGATCATACTGCCTGGAGAAGTATCCTGGAGCTACGCTGGAAACCTTCATTTTGATGACAGCAGGAGTGCTAGTGGGGAACTCAAAAGAAAGGCAGAAGAGTGAGTGGGCCAGGCTCATCTGGATGCCACTTTGCCTTGCAGGAGTCCAGTGTGGGAGAAATTTTCCAAGCTTTAATCAGGAGAATTGATTCCTCCTTTATCCAAACATGTCCTCTGCTGAAAGAGCTGGCAGGGGAGAAGGAGCTGAGCTCACAGCAAGGGCTGATAACAGGGTGTGAAACTGTGCTGCTGCTGCTACTTTTGGTGAAGAGGTTTTGTGTTTTGGCATTTGAATGATATTGCAGCTTAATGCCTGCAGCATGGTTAGGCCTTCTCCAAACTGGGCTGATGCTGAGTGTGAAATGGTGCTGCTGCTGCTACTTTTGGTGAAGGCGGGGTGTGTTTTGGCATTTGAATGATATTGCAGCTTAATGCCTGCAGCATGGTTGGGCCTTCTCCAAACTGGGCAAGCAGGGTGAAACTGGTAAAGGTTTTTTGTCATTACATTGAGTGGAACTCAGTAGCTTCTTGATAAGGGACCATAAATCTGCTGTTGTTAGGGACAGGGGAAAGGCAGCTTAGGGAGACAGTTCTGAAAGGAGAAAGGAAGGACTCTGAGTCCCAGAACACCACTGCAAGAATGGATCTCAAACTGTTGCTGTCCTGTGAAGTCCTGAGTTCAACAAAACTCAAGATAGGAGCTCAGCTTTTCTAAGTTAATATACATAAGTGTATGGAATTTATAGAAGTTGAAGCAGTTACTTTTATATATATATATAATCTATATGTACAGACACATATATATATAAATGTATATATAAAAAAATGTGTGTATATAGAATCATAGAATCATAGAATGGTAAGGTTGGAAGGGACCTCAAGGATCATCTAGTTCCAACTCCCTGCCATAGGCAGGGACACCTCCCACTAGTACAGGTCACTCAAGGCCTCATCCAATCTGACCTTGAACACCTCCAGGGAGGGAGCAGCCAGAACCGCCCTGGGCAACCTGTGCCAGTGTCTCACCACCCTCACTGTAAAGAACTTCCTCCTGACATCCAGTCTAAATCTCCCCTCTGCCATTTCAAACCCATTGCCCCTTGTCCTGTCATTGCAAGACCTTGTCAATAGTCCCTCCCCAGCCTTCCTGTAGGCCCCTTTCAGATACTGGAAGGCTACTATCAGGTCCCATACATAAATGTATATCTATATTTTATATATATATATAAAAGTGTGTGTATATATATATATATTTATATATATATAAATTGTGCAGGTATGTGTGTGTGTATATATATATATATATATATATATATATGTATGTATGTATAAATAAATCTTTAAATATTTCCTCCCAAGTGTAATGAAAAAAAAAAAAAAAAATTAAAAAAAAAAAATCCCAATTCTCTCCTTGGATTAGGTTAGGGTTGAGTTTATTTTTCACCTCAGACCTCTTAGGATTAAGAGGAGGAAGTTTCTAATTTTTTAAAGGTGAAATGAGTAGATTTTCTTTTTAAAGGTTCTGCTCAGAGTTCTTTTGGCAAATATTTGTGCAAAGTCAGAAGGAAAGTGCTGTTCAATATTTGTTTTAATAGAACATTCTTTTTGGAAAAGTAATTGGAATGGCTTCCCCATGGAAGCCTTATCCCAAACAGCAAACACTTTTATGCCAAATACATTCACTACAATTAGTCTGGAGGGAAATTCAGTGTTCCTCAGGCAAAAAAAGAAAACAAACCAAAAAACCAAAACCAAATAAAAATCCAACTCCCCAAAAAAACAAACCAAAAACACAAATCAAGTTTGAACCAGCAATCTTCTTGGTGTTTATCTCCATCCAACCACACATGCCTAAACATTCCTACTGACAACCATTTATCTTCTCCCTACTGATCCCTTTCCAGTGCTTTAAGCTGATTATGGTTGTTTTTCAGGATGATTTTTCATTCTCAAATTTACTAAGTGACTTAAAGCCAAGTGCATGATCTCTGACCTAACAAATCTGATTGCTGAAGAGAATATTAGGACTGAGACGCCACAGGATGCTGAAACACTTCACTGGTTTCTGCAACAGAACTCAGTGTGCCCAGGTGGGCAGGAGAGCCAATGGCATCCTGGTCTGGATCAGGAACAGTGTGGCCAGCAGGACTCCAGTACTGGTGAGGTCACTCCTTGAGTGCTGTGTCCAGTTCTGGGTCCCTCAATTCAAGAGAGATGTTGAGGTGCTGGAAGGTGTCCAGAGAAGGGCACCAAGGCTGGGGAGGGACCTGGAGCACAGCCCTGTGAGGAGAGGCTGAGGGAGCTGGGGGTGTGCAGCCTACAGAAGAGGAGGCTCAGGGCAGACCTCATTGCTCTCTGCAGCTACCTGAAGGGAGGTTGTAGCCAGGTGGGGTTGGGTTTTTCTGCCAGGCACCCAGGGACAGAGCAAGAGGACACAGCCTCAAGCTGTGCCAGGGGAGGTATAGGCTGGATGTTAGGAAGAAGTTCTTGCCAGCAAGAGTGATTGGCATTGGAATGGGCTGCCTGGGGAGGTGGTGGAGTCCACATCCCTAGGGGTGTTCAAGCAAAGCCTGGATGAGGCACTTAGTGCCATGGTTTAGTTGATTGGATAGGGCTGGGTGATAGGTTGGACTGGATGAACTTGGAGGTCTCTTCCAATCTGGTTGATTCTATGATTGTATGAATCAGGTAACAGTTCCATCAGGTCATTGGATTGCTGGGGTAGGTGCTGGTTTATTTGCAAACTCCAAGGAGAAGAAAAAATAATTAAAAAAAAAAAAAAGTTGATTTCCTGTGATATAAGACTGTAAGAGTGGGAAAAAGACAAAACCTGGAATATTTCTGTAACATGGTAAGGACTTCATTAAAATGAGTTGGGCAAGAAAGGGAAGAGGTCATAGAACATCTAGAGGTCCCTTCCAACCCATTGCATTCTATGATTCTGTGATTTTATAATTCTATGTTTCTATGATACAATGATTCTATGATTTAATGATTCTGTGATTTAATATGATTCTATGATATGTTTCTATGATACGATGAGTCTATGGTTTTATGAGTCAATGATTTTATGATTCTGTGATTTTATGAGTCTATGATTCCTTGATACAATGATTCTATGATTTTGTGATAGCAGACTTGGGTGGACTCTTTGGGGACAGTGAGGAGAAAGTACCTAAAAGCCCTTCTGAAGGTTTTGGTGTTGAACTGACCTTATGTGAATTAAAATCTAAATAAGTTATCTTGATGGCATTCTGGAAGTTAATGAGATCATTGTTATTGAAGTTAAATACAGAATGCTGATCATGGAATGGAAAAAGAGAATGTGCTGTCACCAGATTTCTTCTTTTTTTAGTGTCTGTATCCACACAGATAGGTGGTGAGACCTCAGCTGGAGAATTGCATCCAGTTCTGGGCCTCTCTAGTTCAACATACAATGGGGTTACAATGGAGAGATTCCAGGGATATAATGGAGAGAGTCCAGAGGAAACTAAGAGGGTGATGAAGGGACTGAACATCTGCATGATGAGGGAAGGTTGAGAGTGCTGGAACTGGTTAGCCTGGAGAAAGAAGGGTGAGAGGGGATCTGAGCAATGATTAGAAATATCTGAAGGGTGGGGGTCAAGAAGGGACCAGACTCTTTTCAGTGCTGTCCTGTTATGGGACAGGGGGCAATGGACACAAACTGGAAGAGAACACAGAAAGTTCCACCTCAGCATGAGGAGAAACTTCTCTGGTGTGAACCCTGGAGCAGACTACTCAGAGGGGTTGTGGAGTCTCCTTCTCTGGAGGCTTTCAAGCCCCATCTGGATGTGTTCCTGTGTGACCTGATGATCTTACTTTGGCAGGGTGAATGGACATGTTGATCTCCAGAGGTCCCTTCCAACACTTAACTTTCTGTGACTGATTCTACTATTCTGTGATTCTCTGATTCTCTGTATTATGAGGACAAATTCCATCTGGTCTCTCTCATCTTTGGTTCAAAGAGATACATGGTGAGATAGATCCATTAATGGAAACAGCATCAGATATTTGCCAGCATCATATGTCTAAAGCTCAAAGGAAATACCAAAAAGAAAGCCAGCCTTTCCAGGTTGACCACCTGGACAGGGCATTCATCGCCATGGTTCCTCAATATGGTCATAAAAACACTGCTTGTGGCCTCTCTCTCACATGTGGTTCCTCCTCTCTCTCCCTGTGCAAGAGTTATGAGACAGAACTACATTTTTACTCTCTCCTAAACAATGAAGTCATATCAGGAAAAGGCACCTTGCATTTTGAACGTCGAATAGCTGAGCTCATGTGGGAACAGGTCAGAGTCATATAAGGAGACATGAAACTGGGCAAAAATAACTTGGGAAAAGTTTCCTTACTGAAGCGCTGTGGCTGATACCTCTCAGCATCTCTTCTCCGTGTCACACCTTTGAAATCCAAATGAAACTAGAATACGTAAAAAAGTGACACAGCGGATGAGTAAACTGCAGTCACTTCAGGACCTGAGAGACAATAAAATCCCTTCAGGGGAGCCAGATCTGACAGCGTTAGCTCTGTTATAACCATCAGGTCATGGCAGCATGGGACTGTTCTCAGCTTCGAAAACAGTTCCTTAAGACTGTGAATGGCTTCTTAATTCAGAATTAGCCTCACAGGTCTCTCTCTGAAGTGTAGCAAGCCCAAGTGCATCTGTCTCCTGTGTTCCAGATGGTTCTTGTACAATCTCTCCAACTTCTCCCAGTCTCCCATTCCCTTCCCGCTCTCCCTTCCAAAATGCCACTGACTATGAATAATTTCATTTGCCTGCCAGAGTCCTCCATCACTTTCTCCAGCCCGGAGAGAGTAACTTTCTAACACTGCATTTCAATGTCTTTTGGCAGAGTATTTTCCATCTGCCTTTGAGCTGTGTGAGCGTGGGAGGGGCAGAGGAGGCTAGGCTGGCGGGGGTGGTGTCAAGGAACGCCGCCAAGGCATGCTGCTGATATGATCTACTGCTTCCTCTCTGCTTCCACAGGCCTTGCTGCATCCCTCTCACTTCCCTTCACTCTGGCTGCTGTTCCTCCTCCGAGAGATAAGGATAAGGAGGAGAGAGAATAAGAAAGTCAACTTCTCTACAGATAACTTTCTGAGTGCGTTGGGGCTGGGTGAGCCTGTGGAAAAAGATTTTGTCTCCTGATTCTCAGCTTCTCAGGAACATAGGGAATTGCTTCTGTTGGGAAAGACCCCTCACATCAAGTCCAACCATCATCCTAAGACCACCATGGCTGTTAAACCATGTCCTAAAGTGCCCTGTCCACACATTTCTTGAACAACTGAAGGAACAGTGACTCCACCACCCCTCTGAGCAGCCTGTGCCAATGCTTTTGTCTCACAGCAATGTAGCTAGCAGGAAAGCTGGAGAGGGGCTTTCTAGAAGTGTGGTCATAGGACTATCACTGTGAAGGTGACAGAGCAATGGACCTGGCTGCCCAGGGAGGTTGTGAAGTTTCCCACTCTGGAGATATTCAAGAACGGTCTGGATGCATTCCAGTATGATCTGCTCTGGGTGATCCTGCTCTGGCAGAGAGGCTGGACCAGATGATCTTTCAAGGTCACTTCCAGCCCCTGATATTCTGTGATTCTGTGATTCTATGATTCTTAGACTAAGGGCAATGATTTTAACTAGAGTAGGGTAGATTTAGATTGGGCATGAGGAAGAATTTCTTGACTATGAGGGTGGTGAGACACTGGAACTGCTTGCCCAAAGAAGTTGTAGATAGCTTATCCCTGAGGGTGTTTAAGACTAGGATGGATGAGGCTTTGAACAACTTGGTCTAGTGAAAGTTCTGCCCAAGGTAGGGGGTTGGAACTAGATGGTCTTTAACATCTCTTCCAACTCAAACCATTTTATGACTGCATGATAGAAGTAGTTTAAGTAGGAGCGCTGATCTTAGTGGACAGAGGGAACTGGGTAAAAATGTGGGCACACAGAAGAAAAAGGAGCTGGACTCCATCACACTCCATCAATTTCTCCTGTCAGAGATCACTCCAGGGATCATCAGCCTGTGAACTGGGAGGACAAGGAGCTTTCTTGGGATCACAGAAGGATAACAACATAATACAGTAGCTGTTTTCCAAGGTAATATTAATAGCAATAACACAAGTTTATTAACAATGTGCAGTTTAGGGCTTCAGCTGTCTTTAGTGAAGACAGGCTTACCACAAGCAGTTTTCCTTCATCTGGGCTGGGAAGAGCCAGAAAATCTTCAGCCTAGATAAGCCTTTGGAGTGGTTTCCTGGGATGTTACATAAATGATGGGAAGCTGTAAGAGACATCCTGAAACAGCCTCTAGGATTGCATTGCAGTACAATTATGTAATAAAGAGCAGCAACTTGAATTAGCTTGTGGAAGTCAAGAAACATGACAGCAGGCATCCTGCTTAGCATGGAACATATTAATGATAGATTAAATAATACAGTGTCCTGTTCTGCTGAAAGGCTGAGCAGGCAGTTTGATGCTTGTGGCCATGCCTGATGCGGCACAGCTATCACATTCAATCAGAGAGACTCAGTCTGGGCTCTGCAGGGCTTTGATGTAAATGGAGAGCTCTTGGAAATCCCACCCACCTTTGCCACAAACCAAGGCAATGAGCTGATTCCATGGAGTGGGCTTAGATCATGGAAAGAGAATGCAAAGAGCTCCGTGCAGCTCTGCCGTTGCTGACACAGTGGTGTGGGAAATGGCTCTTGAGTGCTCTGTTTCCTTTAAGGTCTCGCGCATTTCTGCCTCCTGAATTCTGCAGTGGCATTTCATTCATGCTATACAGCTTTTCCAGTGGAGAGTTGATTATTAAATAGAACAGTGCTTTATCCAGATCATGAAGTCTCCTTAGCAGATAATAGCTTTAGCTTATCTGGGCGACTAACAGGGAACTGGATGGAAACTTCCTGTTCACAGGATCACAGAATTAATCAGGTTGGAGACACCTTTGAGATCATCAAGTCCAACCTATCAGCTAACACCTTCTCATTAACTAACCCATGGCACTAAGTGCTTCATTCAGCCTCCTTTTAAGTACCTCCAGGGATGGTGACTCCACCACCTCCCTGGGCAGCCCATTCCAAAGCCGATCACTCTTGCTGGCAAGAACTTCTTCCTGACATCCAGCCTGAACCTGCCCTGGTGCAGTTTGAGACTGTGTCCTCTTGTTCTGTCCCTGGGTGCTTGGCAGAAGAGCCCAACCCCACCTGGCTACAACCTCCCTTCAGGTAGTTGCAGAGGGCAATGAGGTCTGCCCTGAGCCTACTCTTCTCTGTTCTTGAAAACTGTGATGTAAAATTGTCTCACTGAAATGGTCATGGGATAAAGACCCAATTTCTTCTTTCTCAGAATCATGAAGGGTAAATCAATTTGTTTTGGTGTGGTGAAGTAGCAAATGCAGTTGCTGATACCTCTTTGTTAATGGTGTACTGGTTTGTGATATATATATCCTACCATAGAGTCATATCTTAGAATGTTAGAATGGCTTGGGTTGGAAAGGACCTTAAAGATCATCTAGATCCCACCTCCCCACCATGGGCAGGGACATCTCCTACTAGCCCCAGTTGCTCAAGTTCCCATCTGACCTGGCCTTGAACACTTCCACAGAGGGGAAAACCATGGCCTCCCTTGGCAACCTGTTCCAGTGTCATCCACACTACAGTCTAAATGTCCAGTCTAAGTCTCCCCTCTTCCAGGCTCAATCTATTGCCCCTCATCCTATCACTACAAAGCCCTTGTAAGTAGTTTTCCCCTCTTCCAGCTCAAAGCCACTGCCCCTTGTCCTATCACTACAAGCCTTTTTAAAAAGTCCCTCACCAGCTCTCCTGTAGGCCCCTTCAGGCACTGAAAGGTTGTTCTAAGGTCTCCCTGGAGGCTTCTCTCCAGAGAACAGCCCCAACTCTCTCAGCCTGTGCCTATATGGGAGGTGTTGCAGCCCTCAGATCATCTTCATAGCTTCCTCTGGACCTGCTCCCACAGTTCAATGTCCTTCCTGTGTTGGTTCTTTTTTATTTTGTTGTTGTTCTCCATAGTTTTAACTCATATTGATAGACGAAAATCTACATACAGCTGAGTAATTAATTTATACTTTGCCAAGATACAGTTTGAATGGCAGTTCAGAAGAACTTCACGCAGTGCTGAAGCTGGATCATTGCTCCATGCACTTTACAGCATGTGGAAGGCAAAGTCTGAAATCTACAGCTTTGTTCTGTTTTGCATTAAATTGCAGGGTTCTTTTATACTCCCCTCCCCCTTCCTCTTTTTGAGCATATGCTACCAAGTATGCTAATGAACTAGTCAAAGAATCAGCTGTACTAACAGTTAATGAGAATTCAAAGAGATTTATTTAGCCTAGCATCATCATTTTAGTGGAGATTCAAAGAGAATTAATTTGATTTATGTCAAAATGGAGGCATCTTTATATAAGCTGCAGCAAAACTTCCATGAATGTGTTTATGCAGGCTTGCAGATTCATGTGCAAAAGGGTAGGGGAGAAGAAGACAGTGTTTATTTGTCTGTAAAATGGTTCTTTTAATGCAGAAAATCTGTTTCAGCTTCCTAATGTGTTTATACCTCCTCTTTGCAATGCTTCAGAACATAGAGGTTAACATTTCATAGAATCATAGAACGGTTCAGGTTGGAAGGGACCTCAAAGCTCATCCAGTTCCAACACCCACCCCCCCCACTGTAGGCAGGGACACCTCCCACTAGAACAGGTTGCTCAAGACAGAATTTGGACCTGCTGAAATGTGTGAGCTTTAGCTGTGGGTCTTATGAATGACAGAATTCACCTACTAAGGAAAAAAAATTAAAAAAGCAAACAAACAAATGCAAAGAGGCACAGGAAAAAAAAAACCAAACCAAACCAAACCAACAACTGTATGGCACAATTCTTAAAGAGTGCTCCACCATAGCTACAAGCCACACCTTTTCGTTTTTCCTCATCACACCTTCAGAATGCACATCAGTGTGTTCTCAAGATTTCCTCTACTCTCCTTTGAAGAAGCTGCATGACTCACATCTTTCTCCCAGCGCAGTGAGAGCACCAACGCGCCGATCACGTCACCACGATGCAGCAAAGCCTCACGCGCGGCTATATTAAGTAGGGGAGCAGGCAGCTGACATCAGCACCTGCAGCCTTTGCCAGCGCTTTGCTGTTCCTCAAGCCCCACCTCACTGCCATTTCCAGGAACCGTGCCTGGCATCCTGAAGTGGCTTTTCATCGAGCGTTTCCATGGCCCTTCATGCGCTGCTGCTCTTGCACAATGACCCCCATAGCAGGCATGATGATAGCGTTGAGTCACAGATGGCTTCAACACAAAAAAACCTTGTGCCCAGCCTTTTTTCCTCACATGCACATTGCCATCCAAATTATTCATGAGCAACTGTACTTTGGTTGGACAACTTGTGCTGTCTAAACTCCAAATTCACAGGATTATTCATGCATGGCCAGAAGAGAAAGGAACTGTACCATGCAGTATCAAATGACCCCACAAGCTATTACAATGTCCTTTTATTTGGGAGGTTGTTTGGGTTTTGTTTGTTGGGTTTTTTTTTTCTTTTTGATTGTTGTCTTGTTGGGCTTTATCAGCAACGAGGAGAAGCACTTCTGATGCACACGAATGAAGTTCTCTGACCTGCTCTTTCCAAGGCTTTAAGGGAGGTAGTTATGGGCAGTGGATGTTAATTTAAGACTAACTATGAGAAAAAAACCTCAAATGACAGGATCAGGGGCAATGGGTTTAAAGTGTCAGAGGGGAGATTGAAACTGGATGTTAGGAAGAAGTTGTTTGCAGTGAGGGTGGTGAGACACTGGCACAGGTTGCCCAGGGAGGTAGTGGATGCTCCCTCCCTGAAGTTGTTCAAAACCAGGTTGGAGGAGGTCTTGAGCGACCTGTTCTAGTGGGAGGTGTCCCTGCCTATGGCAGGGGGTTGGAACTGGGTGAGCTTTGAGGTCCCTTCCAACATAAACCATTCTGTGATTCTATGATTCTTTAATTTTACTTGTCCAAGCAGCTATTGGTAATCACTGTTGGCATTCAGAATAAGCCATATCTGTTAGGCATATAATAATGGTAGCAGCTTAGCAGTAGTGGTAGAATTGTGACCTCTAAGCAAGACGTTAACCTTGATGGTCTCAAAGCTCTCTTCCACCATCAACAGTTCTATGATTCCATGTAAATGGGGAAACCTGGTCTGGTTTTCCATCAGGATGTCCCTTTCCCACTGACTCAACAGAATCAGAGAATCTCAGGGGCTGGAAGGGACCTCAAAAGCTCATGCAGTCCACCCCCCTGCCAGAGCAGGAGCACCTAGAGCAGATCACACAGGAACGCATCTTGGTGGGTTTTGAATATCTCCAGACAGGGAGACTTCATAATCCCCTTGGGCAGCCTGTTCCAGGGTTCTGTCAACCTCACAGGGAAAAAAAATGCTCCTCATGTTTAAATGGAACTTCCTATGCCTCAGTTTCCTTCCTGACAGCCAGTGCCCCTTGTCCTGTCACTGGACATCACCCAGTAGAGCCTGGCTGCAGCCTCCTGCCACTCACCCTGCACATATTGATAACCATTGCTGAGGTCCCCTCTCAGTCTCCTCTTCTGCCAGCAGCACAGCCCCAGCTCCCTCAGGCTCTCCTCAGAACAGAGATGTTCCATTCCCTTCAGTATCTTTATGATTCTGTGCTGGACTCTCTCAAACATTTCTATGTCCCTCTTGAACTGGGGGGCCCAGAATTGGACACAGTACTCCAGAAGTGGCCTCAGTAGGGCAGAGTAGAGGGGCAGGAGAACCTCTCTCAACCCCCTAACCACACAGATCCTTTCCCTTCAATATTCTTTCATGATCAGTAAGAACATTTGCTAAAATGTTTTCTGTCTCTGAGGACTGAAGCTCTCTGGCTGTGGCTGGTGCTGCCTGTCAGGCATCAATCTCAGCACCAATTAATAATGTTCTGCAGAACAAAATGGGGCCCAAGCCAACCTTGTGAAGCTCAACAAGCCCAAGTTCAAGGTCCTGGCTTGGTGCAGGAATGCAGGCCAGGCAAGGAGCAGCCTTAGAATGGTCTCAAGGGGAAGGACTTGGGGTGTCACCTGGTGCCAAACTCACTGTGAGCCAGTAATGGTCACTGGCAGCCCAGCAGGTAGCTGTGTGCTTGGCAGCATCCAAAGAAGTGCAACCACCAGGAGGTGTTTTTCCCTCTCTGATGTGCTATGATGAGACCCCAACGGCAGTACTACATCCACTGCTGTAGCTCCCTGCACATGGAGAACATCAAACTGTTTGAGCTGGTCCAGAGGAGGCCATGAAGATAATCAGAGGGCTGGAGAACCTCCCCTGTGGGGACAGGCTGAGAGAGTTGGGGCTGTTCAGCCTGGAGAGGAGAAGGCTCTAGGGAGACCTTAGAGCAACTTTCCAGTACTTGAAAGGGGCTACAGGAGAACTGAGGAAAGACTTTTTACAAGGGCTATTACTGATAGGATAGAGAGGCAGTGGCTTTGAGCTGGAAGAGTGCAGATTTAGACTGGAGATTAGAAAGAAATTATTTCCAGAGAGGGTGGTAAGACACTGGAGCAGGTTGTCCAGGGAAGTTGTGGATGCTCCCTCCCTGGAGGTGTTGTCTGGTCCTGCTCTGGCAGGGGGGTTGGACTCGATGATCTCTTTGGGTCCCTTCCAATCCCTAACATCCTATGATCCTGTGTTCCTGTGATCCTATGTTCAAGGACAGGTTGGATGAGACCTTGACCAACCTGGACTAGTGGGAGGTGTCCCTATCCATGGCAGGGGAGCTGGAACTGGATGATCTTGAAGGTCTCTTCCAACCAAAACCATTCTGGGATTGTGTGATTAAGTAAACAAAACTGGGGAAACTGAAGTAGAGAAGTAGTGCATCAGAAATCAGAGGTGAGTCTAGTTTTAGTTTAGTGCTAAATGAATTTAAGGAGACAAAAAAATGCTCTTTGGCAGCCCTGCCCAAGAGGAAGGTATTTTTTTAAATGGCCAAGCAAACTTTGAAGTAAAAGTAACTGAGAAATTATATCCCAACCATGCAATTTCTTGCTGTGTCCTTTCCCTGCTGTACCAGGCCAAAGCACCACAGGTTCAGTCCTGCTCATGAACCGGTTGACTTATCTGAGGATGGAAACCCTCAGCAGAGCCTTGCTGACACCCATCTGGGTCCCTCTTTCTTTTCTAGCCAAATACACAGGAACCTGATAGCTTTGAGACTTCTACTTTTTGTCTTATCTCCTTGTAACTGCATAACTAATTAGGCACTTATTAAGTGGTACTGACAGATGAATGCAAAGACTGCGCTTACTGAAAGCCTGGAATGGAAAGAGAAGGATGATAACAATGTTCTAGATGAAGGTTTCATCACAGCCTTTATTAAAGGGTCACTTTGGTGCATGGCATATACAAACTAGACAACCAGGTCCTTTTAAAGTGATGTAAAAGGGAAGAGGAATGCATTTAATTTCACTGCAACAGGGAAATTTTAACTCTGCACAGAGAAGTCGTTACTGGGTCGGTCTAAATATTGTCTTGCTGCTGCTGCAAACTGTAGGTTCCACACTCAGTCAGTTGTGTTATGATAACTCTGTGATATAAATTCAGGCCATGGGGATGGAAAGTCATTTAATAGGCTAGAATATAAAATCAGCTCTGGGAAGAAAAAAAAAAAAGAAA
>VWZE01020865.1:4493-18567 GCA_013396675.1 Eubucco bourcierii | reverse complement strand
AATATTTAAAAAAAAAAAAAAAGAAAAAAAAAAAAAAAAAAAGAAAAAAAAAAGAAGAAATAAAATCCATGATGATTTCCCACTCTTGCCTTGAGAGGGGATAAAATTGTTGTAGTCGTTTGCATTATCTTAGCTCTGAACATATGTTGATGATGCACTCTGAATAAAAGAATGAATTCCCTTTCCTTTGGCCCACAATGTCATTTTAAACAGCAGCTACTTATGTTTTTTTTTGTTGTTGTTTTTTGGTTTTTTTTAAATTTTATGCTGTTATGTATATACTCCAAATGCAGCTAAGTTACTTTGAATCCCATTGCTGGGATGGCAGCAGGAAGGGGTTCAACATGAACTCACTTCTCAGTTCTTTTGCTTTTTTTTTTCCAGCTTTTAATTCCTCATTAAACCTGACATCTGTCACCTGTACTGGCAGTAGCCTGTGTAATGCCAACTCAGAGCAATTTCTGTTCCGTATCATGCACTTGTTTACTGTAAAACAAAGGATGGAAAAAGACCAAAACTTTGAGCCTTGTTCCACTGGAGAACAGTTGAAAATAATATCTTCACAAATCACACCACTGAACAATAGTCAGAAGTGTGCCCAGGTGGCCAAGAAGGCCAACAGCATCTTGGACTGCACCAGGAATTTTGTGGGCAGCAGGAGTAGAGAAGTGATGATGTCCCTGTGCTGGGCAGTGGTGAGGCTGCAGCTCAAATACTGGTTCAGTTTTGGGCATCTCACACCAAGAAGGACATTGAGGGGCTGCAGTATGTCCAGAGAGGGGAAACAAAGCTGGGGAAGGATCTGGAGAACAGGGCTGGAGAGGAGCAGCTGAGGGAACTGGGAGTGTTTAGTGTGGAGAAGAGGAGGCTGAGGGAGACCTCATTGCAGCTCCCTGGGAGGAAGTTGCAGTGAGGTAGGGACTGGGCTCTGCTCCCTAGGCTCAGGTGATAGAAGGAGAGAAAATGGCCTGAAATTATGCCAGGGGAGGGTTAGGTTGGCTATTGGGAACAATTTGTTTGCTGTTAAGGGTGGTCAGGGATTGGAAGAGGCTGCCCAGGGTGGTGGTGGAGACCCCATCCCTGGAGGTGTTCAAGAAAGGTGTGGTCATGGCACGTGGGGACATGGTTTAGTGGCCATGGTGGTGTTGGGTTGATGGTGGGAAACAATGACCTTAGAAATCTTTTCCAACCCAAACAATTCCATATCTCTATAAAATGTTTTCCATTAAAGTTAGTAAAAGTTAAAGAAGTAGGGAAGGGGAAGAAGGAAAAAAAACCTACGGACTCCATGTCCCTGTCCTGTCTCACGGCTGTTGCAGCTGTGAATCTTTCCCTTTGCATTAATTTAGGGAATAGAAAAATCAGGACAGAATATCTTGACATTTTTCAGCTCTTAAAATAATCTTTCACTGTGCTTCCCAAGAGCCACAAAGTATTTCAATGTACAACATATGCTTTTTTAACAAGGGAGGTCATAGCTTGAAAGTCAGAGGAATATTGTGGCATGGGAAGCTTTACAGCTGACTTTTTAGCAAATCTTCATACCCCAAATGCTTCTTGTCTCATTTCTTTTTTTTTTCTTTCTCTTTTACATCACAGAAAAGAGCAGATTATAAATGTAACACATTATAACTCCATACCATCTCCACTGTATGTTAAAAGGAAGTCAAAGAGATAAGTTAATTAAGAAGATTATGTTCTCTGCTAGTAATTAAGATATTATTTCTGTGGTTTACTTACATAGCCTAGGATCACATGGAGGATTTTTTTTTTAATAATGCAGTAGGTTTTTAGTGCAGGAGAGAATTCTTTTCATTGCACAGCAGTGAAAAAAAAATTAAAGTTCTACTGTGGGTAGCCACTGGAAAAACTCAGGTTCATGGCTGATTTAAGAGCCTGGGTTTTATTTTTATGACTTCTTTACTTTCGGGTAACCTGTTTTTTGAAGCAGCCTGAAGAAACATTCTATGTTTAGGAAACTATGTTTCTGGGTAAATTGCCTCAAAAAAAAAAAAAACCCAAACCCCCCCAAAACCCAAACCCTTTCAAGGTCTCTTGCTTCTGTGCAGTGATTGCTCTTTCCCTCATGGAGAAGAAAGCTTTTTGATTAGGCTTCTGAAAATGGAAGGAATTCTTCTAGGTCAGTCTATGGATCTCGGTTCTGAGTTCTTTGTCTTGCAGGACTGGGGTCTCAGGTTTGGAAGCATGGATGGCATGCAGAAGGGTAAACTACCACTTCTCATATAGCAGCAAGACAGCGGGAATCACAGAATCATAGAAATGTTCTGACTGGAAAAGACATCACAGACTCACAGAACCACCCAGGTTGGCAAAGCCCCTCAGGATCATCAAGGCCAACCTAGAACCCTACTCTACAAGATTCACCTGAAACCACAGCCCTAAGCACCACATCCAAACCACCCTTAAACACAACCAGGCTGGGGGACTCCACCACCTCCCTGGGCAGATCATTCCACTCACTGACCACTCTCTCCCTGAAAAGCTTTTTCTTAATGTCCAATCTAAACCTCCCCAGCCTCAGCTGGAGGTCATTCCCCCTTGTTCTGTCTCCAATTCCCTGTGAGCAGAGCCCAGCAACAGCCTCTCCACAATGTCCCTTCAGGTAGTTGTAGACAGCAATGAGGTCTCCCCTCAGCCTCTTCTTCCTCAAACTAACCATCCCCAGCTCCCTCAGGTATTCCTCATCAGATTTATTCCCCAGATTCTTCACAGTTTTGTTGCCCTCCTCTGGACCTGCCCCAGCACCTCCACATATTTCTTGTATTGTGGTGCCCAGAACTGGACACAACACTCAAGGTGTGTCCTCACCAAAACAGAGTCCAAGGGAACAATCACCTCCCTGCTCCTGTTTGCCACAGCATTTTTAATACATTGGCATCAAAGATGATCAAGTCTAACCATCAACCTAATGCTTCAATCCACTTTCTTCATCAAATCAGGAAGGGAGCTCTAGAAGTCATCCTGTCCAATCCCTCTGCATTGACAGTAACAACTTGGAGAGCTGCTGTGCTCCCTTATTAAGTCTAACCCTTTTCCACAAAATGCATGTCCATCTTCTTCTACCTGAGGAGCCTTGAGCAACAACCATTTACAGCCCCAGACAATGTCCTATCACTGCTCTTCAGCTCAGGCTGAAAGTGAGAAGGAAGAGGCCTTCTCACTTCTCATCCTAGGCCAACTTGATGAAGCTATTTCACTTTGAATTAAATGATGCCAATGAGTTGAAGAGGTTTAATGCACATCTCCTTGTATTCAGGCAAGTTCTTAAGCTGAGAGACATTTTTATTCCTCAGTTTTTACCTCAGTTATTATTCAAATGAGTGCATATAAAGCAGAGCAGCTTCAGTCAGAGAGGCAGAGAAGATCCTTTGGTCCAAAATGTGCCAGACCCAGATATTGGACCACATTTGCAGAAAGTGTGAGCTCAACACCTCTGAAGCAGAGGAGTTCTATGAGCTCAAGGCTTTAAAGAATGAATTTACAAATCTGGATCACAGAATCACAGAAACATCCAGACTGGCAAAGCCCCTCAGGATCACCAAGTCCAACTGATAACCCTACTCTACAAGGTGCACCCTAAACTATAGCCCCAAGCACCACATCCTAATGACTTTTAAACACCTAATGGCTTTTAAACACTTTCAGTCGCTCAGGCCAGAACGGGAAGGAGCGATAAACATAGTTCAGATACAGACCATTCAAATGTGATGATTGCCCCACATTAGAGGGATGTCTCACAAACATTCCCCTTTATATGAAGAGGAACAGAGCTCCTTATGGTGACCCATCTATTTAAGAGCTGTCTATATATAACCTTACCTGGTTATTTATAAAACTAGATAAGGTTTCTAAACTATATTTGTATCTCTTTCTCTCAGCAACCATGCCTTCTGCTATTTTGAGGTGATAGCTGATATCCAAATAAACCCTGTTTGCTATATTCAGCTCATCTGTAATTTTGGTCTTTAACATCTGTGGTCTTGTTGGTTTGACCTTGAAAAGACCTTCCATGTGCCACGAAGCAGGGCCAGTGGTTACAAAGTGGAACACAGGAAGTTCCAGATCAACATGAGGAAAAACTTTGCTCTGAGGGTGATGCAGCCCTGGACCAGGCTACCCAGAGGGGTTGTGGAGTCTCCTTCTCTGGAGACCCTCAAGAACCATTTGTGTGACCTACCCTAGGCGAACCTGCTTTGGAAGTTGGGGTTGGATCTCAATAATTCTATGATTCTATGTGTTGGACTTAATCATCTTGAATCTCTTTTCTAGCCTTAATGGTTCTGTGATTCAATTGTTCCCTGGTAAGGAAAGCTGACTGGAGTTGAACACTAAGAGCCTTTAGATCACTCAGGTGCAGAACAACTTCTCATCTATGACTAATGAACTCACATCTTGTCCAGACTTACGTTTTGCTTCAGTTATCTTTGTTTTTCTGTAGGGGAGAGACAGGTTTGAATGCCTGAGAGTCTCAAGGAATAATTCAAACTCATTGTTGAGAGAATTGCTCTCCCAATGTGTGTTGTGAGACACTGGCACAGGTTGCCAAGGGAGATTGTGGCTGCTCCCTCTCTGGAGGTGTTCAAGGGCAGGCTGAATGAGGCCTTGGCCTGCCTTGATATAATGGAAGGTGTCTTTGCCCATGGCAGGGACATTGCAACTAGATGGTCTCTGAGGTTACTTCTAACCCAACCCACCCTGTGTTTCTATGAGGAAGTTCTTTACAGTGAGGGTGGTGAGGCACTGGCACAGGTTGCCCAGGGAGGTTGTGGCTGCTCCCTCCCTGGAGGTGTTCAAAGTCAGGTTGGATGAGGGCTTGAGTGACCTGTTCTAGTGGGAGGTGTCCCTGCCTATGGCAGGGGGTTGGAACTGGACGACCCTTGAGGTCCCTTCCAACCTTACCATTCTATGAATCATGAAGACTGCCTTAGCCCCCTCAGACTTGTGTCGCCAAACTATCTCTCTAGAGAGAACAAAGGCAGAGAAGAATTCTGGATCCATTATGAGATCTTCTTTCCCTTCCAGTGATTCTATGAACTACTGTAAGGCAGGAGCAATAAAAAGCTCCATATATTGTAGTGCTTTTCAAGTTTCCTTCCTAATTTGTGAAGACTGTGTGGGAGAAGACAACAATCTGTACTCAGAAGCAGTGCAGTGAATCAGCCTGTTCTGCACAGTGAAATGTTCTTTTCCACAGCTGCTGTACCTCGGAGGAAAAAAAACAAATAAACTTCAGATTTTGCTTTAATGGAGCTTACTTGCTATTTTTTTTTTTTCTTTTTAACAAAGTTAAACTGTTGTTCTGAAGACAAAAGTATTGCTCAACCATGGACTCTGCAGTCTTACAGACTTCATGCACCATTTGATATGGGTGTTGAAATGCATTGTAATGGTTGGGCTTGATGATCTCGATGGTATTCTCCAACCTAAATGATTCTTGCTGTGATAATGACCTCCACCTAAAGGGGGCAATGAGAAAACTGTGGAGGGACTCTGGACAAGGACTTATAGTGACAAGATGAAGGGCAACGGTTTTGAGCTGGAATAGGAGAGATTTAGACTGGATGTAAGCCTCCTCTTTAGCTGCAGGAGCCATGCTAAATAACCAAGTTATCACAGTTATCACCAAGGTTGGAAGAGACCTCAAAGATCATCAAGTCCAACCCGTTACCACAGTCCTCAAGATTAGACTGTATTATGGAAGCTGGGCAAAGGCACAGAGAGGAATTCTGCAGAGAACTATTGGCCCAGAGAAGGATTTGGGATTTTTTTCCTGGTGAAGTGTTTACCCATCCAAACCATGAGCAACCAATGGCTTCAGAAGGATACTTAGAATAGAATCATGGAATCATAAAATCATAGAATCATAGAATCAGTCAGGGTTGGAAGGGACCACAAGGATCATCCAGTTCCACCCCTCCTGCCATGGGCAGGGACACCTCACACTAGATCAGGTTGGCAACAGCCTCATCCAGCCTGGCCTTAAACACCTTCAGGGATGAGACTTCCACCACCACCCTGGGCAATCCGTTCCAGGCTCTCACCACCCTCATGCTGAACAACTTCTTCCTAACATCCAGTCTGAATCTACCCATTTCTAGCTTGGTTCCATTCCCCCCAGTCCTATCATTCCCTGACGTCCTAAAAAGTTCCTCCCCAGCTTTCTTGTAGCCCCCTTAAGATACTGCAAGGCCACCATAAGATCATCTGGAGCCTTCTCCTCTCCAGACTGCACAGCCCCAACTCCCTCAGTCTCTCCTTATAGGAGAGGTGCTCCAGCCCTCTGATCATGCTTGTCCCACTGTAAGCAATTCCATGCTCTCCTTTCCTAGAACTCTCCCCAGTGATGGCTTTGCTGGGCACTGTGATTCAGATTTCTTTGCAGGTACAGCAGGATAATGTTGTTTTTCTCATTCCTGCCTCACCTTCTGCTCTGACCAGCTGTAGCAATGACCTGACAAAGCTGATGACCTCAGGAAGAACTGCTCTTGGTCACTGTGGACATCTGCTGCAACTCTCAAGAGACTTCTGTGGGGTTTGTGAGCACTTCCATTCCAGATTGCTGTGATGACTACACATATTTAAACTGTAATTTGTATGAGGAGAAAGAGTTTCAAGCTTTTTCTCTTGGTCACCGTGCCTCCCATGGCTATTGCAGGCAAAGAGAGATCCAACAGTTAAAAAAGACCAGCTCCTATCATGCCAGAAGCCACCAAGAACTTCATGTTCATGCTCAGAATTCTTTCCTGGCTCTTTGGCCACTGTCTTGTGAAGTAGAAACCACTGACAGCACAGAACAGAACATGGCCACTCTCCATTCCTGACCTCATTTTCCCAAAGGCAAAACTCCTTGCAGATGAAAGCAGGTCCTTCACATTTTTAACATATTTTTCCCATCCCTAGCCTCCGCTAAACAAGAGAGCAAATCTCACATCAGGTAACCTGAGTTCCAGAAAGCTTATGCTCAAAGCAGGCTCTGCCTGGTAGCAAAGTGGGAAATCCCAGATGGTGGACCAGAGCTCTGAAGGCACTTTGTGTAAAGGGCCTACAAGGAAGCTGGGGAGGGACTTTTTAGGCTGTCAGGGAGTGATAGGACTGGGGGGAATGGAACCAAGCTAGAAATGGGTAGGTCCAGCCTGGATGTTAGGAAGAAGTTCTTCAATATGAGAGTGCTGAGAGCCTGGAAGGGGTTGCCCAGGGAAGTGGTGGAAGCCTCATCCCTGGAGGTGTTTAAAGCCAGACTGGATAAGGCTGTGGCCAGCCTGATCTAGTGTGAGGCGTCCCTGCCCATGGCAGGGATGAACAAGATGATCCTTGTGGTCCTTTCCAACCCTGTCAACTTCTATGATTCTATGGTTCTAAAGTGAGGAGGAATTAGGTACCAAGGCATAGCTACAAGTCCTGTTGAGTAAGGATTTGGCTCTAGGCACCTGAAACCTTTCTCAGGTCCTGAGCTCCACTCAGTGGATTTACTTTGTTTCTTTGTCATTTGCAAGGTGTGGAACAAATATCTGATGGTTGAGGGTCAGGAGGGACGTGACAGCCTCTGTTCACTTATGCCCTGGGATAGGACAGGCAGCAATGGTCAACATGAGGAAGAACTTCTTTGCTGTAAGGGTCACAGAGCACTTGGAACAGACACAGAGAGGCTGTGGAGTCTCCTCTGGAGATTTTCAAGCCCTGTCTGGGTGTGTTTTTGTGTGACCTGCCCTAGATTGTCTGGTTCTGCTCTGGTAGGGGGATTGGACTCTATTATCTCTTTGGGGCCCTTCCAACTCCTAACATCCTGTGAGCCTGTGAAAGTCAACAGCTTCCTGTTGTCCCTGTTAGCAGGCATTGCAAATGCACCAGTTCACTTCAGATGCACATAGGCTTCTCCAACCAGAGCTAAACACTTTATGAACTCAGATTCAAGCAGTTGTCTCTGCTGCTTGGATTAAAATGTTTCAGGGACTTGATCTAAAATACAACTGGGATGCAGTGGTGATTCACCTACTTGTGTTCACAGCTTCTTTTCCTGAGTGTTACCACAATTTGCCTTCTCCTGGCAGCACACAACTACACTCAGATGCTGCTCATCCTGTGCCATTGTGAGCTTTTGTTCTTTTATCTCTATTCTCATGGTGGCTCCAGTGGCAAAGTGAAGGTCAGAGGAGTTTGCATAGAATCACAGAATGGTCTGGGTTGGAAGGCATCTCTGAGGATCATCCAGTCCAACTCCACTGCAGTCAGCAGGGACATCCTCTGCTAGATCAGGTTGCCCAGAGCCCTGTCAAGCCTCACCTTGAATATCTCAAGGTATGCATCCCCAACCACCTCCCTGGGCAACCTGCTGCTGTATTCCACCACCTTCATGGTGCAGAACTTGTTCTTACATCTGATCTAAATCTGCTTTGCTTTAGTTTAAAGCCATTGCCTTCATCCTGTTACTTTGCAGTCTCTCTCCATCCTTCTCATAGACCCTATGTTCAGTCTGGGAAATAAAAAAAACATGGGATGGAATTTTATTTCAAACTTCTCCTTTCCTGACATTCATGATGGCAGCAGCTGTTCATGGTGGTGTTAATGACTTTGTGCCCAAAAAGACCCAGCAAGTGACAGATTGTTAATGATTATGGAGGGTGATCATCTTTCAAATGCTTCTAAAGTATCTTTTTTTTTTTATTATTTTGGGGACTGTTTGTTGTTGCCTGGGATAGCACTGACCAGATTTCAGCCTCATCACTCACAAGCAGTCCTTCATCTGAGAAGAAATTGAAGTGATTAGTTTAGGTAGAGCAGCAAATACTTTACTGGGGGCGGTGGTGGTAAATTAATTCTGCTGTTTATGTTAGGCATGGGAATATTTTCCACCAGGCATGGACTACAAGGGCTACCTTGCTATTATGAACTTGAATTTCTATGCATTTGCTGATATTCCAGTGAGGAGAAGCCATGAGAAATGGTTGGGGCAGTGTGTTGCAAATCATGGGATCATAGAACCATCAATTCATAGAATCATAGGATCATAAATTCACAGAATCATAAAATAATAGAATCATAGGATCATAGAATAATAAATTCATAGAATCATAAAATGATAGGATCATAGAATCATAGAATCATAAAATAATAGAATAATAGGATCACGAATTCATAGAATAATAAAATAATAGAATCATAGGATCATAGAATCATAAATTCATAGAATCACAGAATAATAAAATCATGAATTCATAGAATAATAAAACAATAGAATCATGGGATCATAGAATCATAAATTCATAGAACCATAGAATAATAAAATAATAGAATTATAGGATCATGAATTCACAGAATAATAAAATCATAGAATCATAGGACCATAGGATCATGAATTCATAGAATAATAAAATAATAGAATCATAGGATCATGAATTCACAGAATAATAAAATCATAGAATCATAGGACCATAGGATCATGAATTCATAGAATAATAAAATAATAGAATCATAGGATCATGAATTCACAGAATAATAAAATAAGAGAATCATAGGATCATAGAATCATAAATTCATAGAATTATAGAATAATAAAATCATAGAATCATAGGATCATAGAATGGCTTGAATTGGAAGGGACTTTAAAGACCATCTAGTTCCAATCTCCTTGTCATGACCAGGAACACCTCTCACCAGCCCACACTGCTTAAGGCCTCATCCAGGCTGGTCTTAAACACTTCCAAAAAAACTGCTTATGGAGATACTAAGTATGGACATACTGCTGTGGAAATACTAAGTAATGAGATGTTACTATGTGTTTACTAATATGGAGATACTACAACCAAGTACGTAGATACTAATAAAGAGGTATTAAGTATGGAGATACTAATAAAGGGGTATTAAGTATGGAGATACTACTGCTCATTGTGAAGACACTAATATGGAGATGTTAATGAAGATACTACAATTAAGTATGGAGATACTAATGAAGAGATGCTAAATATGGGGATGCTACTGCTAATAATTAAGATACTAAAATGGAGCTACTACAAATAAGTACAAAGATACTACTAAGAGGTATTATGTATGGAGATACTACTGCTAATTACAAAGATACTAATATGACGATGTTAATATGGAGCTACTACAACTAAGTACAAAGATACTACTAAGAGATACTAAGTATGGAGATACTACTGCTAATTACAAAGTTACAAATATGGAGATGTTAATATGGAGCTACTACAACTTAGTATGGATATACTAATGAAGAGATACTAAATATGGAGATGCTACTGCTAATTATGAAGATACTAAGATGGAGATACTACAACTAATTACAGAGATACTAATGAGAGATACCAAGTATGGATATACTACTGCTAATTATGAAGATACTAATATGGAGATACTGAAATGGAGATACTACAACTAGGTATGGAGATACTAATAAAAAGGTACCAAGTATGGGGATACTGCTGCTAATTATGAAGATATTAACATGGAGATGCTGATATGGAAATACTACAACTAATTATGGAGGTACTAAGTATGGAGATACTGCTGCTTATTATGGAAATAATAATAAGAAGATACTAATGATAAGTATGGAGATACTGATACAAGCATACTAACATGGAAGTACTACTATTAAGTATGGAGTTAGAATATGGAGATACTAATGCTAAGTATGGAGATACTAATATAGGCATATTAACATTTCCTTACTAGTACTAAGTAAGCAAATACTAATATAGATTTACTAAAATGGAGATGCTAGTACTAAGTATGGAGATACTAAGTATGGAGATACTACTGTTAAGTGTGGAGATACTAAGTATGGAGATACTACTGTTAAGTATGGAGCTATAATACGGAGTTAGTAAATATGGAGACACTACTAAGTATGGAGATACTACTAAGTATGGAGATACTAACATGGAGAGACTAATATGGAGCTAATAATGCTGAATATAGAGAGGCTAATAAGAATGCTAAGTATGGAGATACTAATGTAGAGATACTAAGTGTGGAGATCCTAATACTTACGGAGCTGCTGCATTTTAGTCATCCAGGTAGTCCAGGGAAACTCAACAAGGACAGCAACATGCAAGTAGAACATGCTGCTGCTATTTAAAGCCTAAAATGTCAAGCAAACACTGCTCTCTGAGTTGCCCAGAGACATGTGTTAGTAGAGGTATGCTTGATGTAAGAACATGTTTCCTAGGCATACTCCATTCAGCTTTTCTGGAAGGACTCCTACAACAGAAGGGCAGGACATGTTTCTGTGGGGTGTGTGAGCTTCACTGCACTCTCACTTCCATTTTTCACTGTGCAATGTGTCTGTCTGTGTTGGAAGTCTTTTGAGGTCCTGCTAATGGCAGCAGATGTCCAAGCAAAACAGCAAGCTCTGCCCAAGCCTGCAGTAGAGAGAGGGTGGGGATGAGTAGTGAAACCGAGTTCATGTGGTCCAACAGAGGGATGTACATCAGAGAAGTGTGGGTTGGAAATGATAGAATCATAGAATGGTTTAGGTTGGAAGGGACCTCAAAGCTCATCCAGTTCCAACGCCCTGCCATAGGCAGGGACACCTCCCACTAGAACAGGTTGCTCAAGGCCTCATCCAACCTGGCCTTGAACACCTCCAGGGAGGGAGCATCCACAACTTCCCTGGGCAACCTGTGCCAGTGTCTCACCACCCTCACTGCAAACAACTTCTTCCTAACATCCACTTTCAATCTCCCCTCTGACACTTCAAACCCATTACTCCTGGTCCTGTCATTACAAGACTTTGTCAGTAGTCCCTCCCCAGCCTTCCTATAGGCCCCCTTCAGATACTGGAAGGCCACTCCAAGATCTCCTGGAAACCTTCTCTTCTCCAGGCTGCAGAGCCCCAACTCTCTCAGCCTGTCCTCATAGCAGAGCTGCTGCAGCCCTCTGAGCATCTTGGTGGCCTTCTCTGGACTGACTCAAACAGTTCCATGTCCTTCTTGTGTTTGGGGCTCCAGAACTGCGCACAGGACTCCAGGTGGGATCCCAGGAGAACAGAGCAAAGGACCTCCCTGGATCTGCAGGACACACTCTTCTGAGTGCACCCCAGGACCCCATTGGTCCTCTTGGCCACCAGGGCACATTGCTGTGCCATGGATGTTCTCCACCAGCACTCCCAGGTCCCTCTCCACAGGGCTGCTCTCCAGCAGATCACCTCCCAACCTATACTGCTGCAGTTTGTTATTCCTCCCCAGGTGCAGGACTCTGCACTTGTCCTTGTTGAACCTCATTTGGTTCCTCTGTGCCCAGATCTGTCTGTCCAGGTCTCTCTGGATGGGCACACAGCCTGCAGCTGGATCAGCCAAGCCTCCCAGTTTGGTGTCATCAGCAAACTCACTGAGCAGACTCTGTCTGTCTGTGCCCTCATCAGTGGCACTGATGAAGATGTTGAACAGCGCTGGACACAGAACTGATCCCTAGGGGACTCAACTGGTTACAGCTCTCCAGCTGGACCTGGCACTATTGATCACCACTCTTTGAACTCTCTCTGTAACCAGTTCTTAATGCACCTCACTGTCTCCTCTTCCATCCCACACTTCCTGAGTTTGCTCACTAGGATGTCATGTCACTGCTAAGGTCAAGGTAGACTACATCCACTGATTTTCACAGCATTCCTTTGACCTTCAGCTAACACCACCCATTTAGGAGAAAGAAAAAAACCCCAAAAACCCCAAACAAGAAGAGGTGAAAGCCTGTCATAAATAATTATATAGCCCTACAATCCTCCTAGCAGTGTTCAACAGTTAGTTCTGAAGCATGCCAGCACTAAGCCACAATTGTTAAAATGGTTTCAATTTTATTTTTATTTTATTTTATTTTTTAAAAAACTATTCAATTTTAAGGTTTGGGTTTTTTTTTGTTTTTTTTTTTTTTGCACAGCATTGATTTATTTTGGGGTTTGGGGTTTTTTTTTCCCCATTGATGTTTTTTTTATTAGATGAAAACAATGGAACTGCCTGAGAGCCAAGGAGGTCCCTGTGAGATAAGGATTTGACTGAGGGTTTGGCAATGTTCAGTGTGGCTGCCTAGGTGAAAAAAACCCCAAAAACCCCAAAAAACCAAAAAAAAAAGGGCAAAGCAAAACAGAGAAACATTGTTAGGAACGAGGGGGAAAGAAGCACAAATGTCCCCTGATGGGATAATTGACATCTGTGTTGAATGAAGATGATTCAGACTATGATGATTTGATTAGATCAGGAATATTGCTAATTAAGTAAAGCAGCCATTGCAGCCAAGTGCTTCACCTTCTGACCATTTTTTCTCTTCACTGCTCTTTGGAACCCTGTGTCTCATTACTTTGTTAGATGAAGATCTTTGTTTCCCAGGCCTTTTCTAGCTTTGAATTCATCTAACATAATCTGCTTCATGGGAACCATCTGCCAAGGCATTTAGTGCTAGTATGCTACTGCAACAGAGAGATGATGACTTCTTGAGCCCCAGAGAGCTTTACCTTGGTGCTCCATGACCAGCACTGTCACTTCTTCATTGCCATGTGACAGTTCAAGTGTTGCTTTGAAGCAGTGAAACTGAAGTAAGTCTGCTTTACCTGGTTAACTTAAGAATCACAGAATTAACCAGGTTGGAAAAGACCTCCAAGATCAGCAAGTCCAACCTATCATCCAGTCCTTCTCATTAACTACCCCATGGCACTAAGTGCCTCATCCAGCCTCCTCTTAAACACCTCCAGGGATGGTGACTCCACCACCTCCCCAAGCAGCCCATTCCAATGCCTATCACTCTTGCTATGAAGAACTTCTTCCTAACATCCAGCCTGAACCTGCCCTGGTGCAGTTTGAGACTTTGTCCTCAGTACATGGGGCACTGGGTGGAAACTGAGGTGTAGAGAGCTTTGTTTAAACATGAGGAGGAAGTTTTCCCTGTAAGGGTGACAGAACCCTGGAACAAGCTGCCCAGGGGGGTTGTGGAGTCTCCTTCTCTGGAAATATTCAAAACCTGCCTGGATGTGTTCCTGTGTGATCTGCTCTGGGTGCTCTTGCTCTGGCAGGGAGGTTGGACTGAGTGAGCTTTGGAGGTCCCTTCCAGC
>VWZE01020863.1:54032-66412 GCA_013396675.1 Eubucco bourcierii | reverse complement strand
CCACCAAGATACTGAGAGGGCTGCAGCAGCTCTGCTGTGAGGACAGGCTGAGAGAGTTGGGGCTGTGCAGCCTGGAGAGGAGAAGGCTTCCAGGAGACCTTGGAGTGGCCTTGTAGGATCTGAAGGGGGCTGCAGGAAGGCTGGGGAGGGACTATTGCCAAGGGCTTGGAATGGCAGGACAAGGGGAATGGGTTTGAAGTGTCAGAGGGGAGACTGAAAGTGGATGTTAGGAAGAAATTGTTTGCAGTGAGGGTGGTGAGACACTGGCACAGGTTGCCCAGGGAGGTTGTGGAGCACAGAATCACTCAATGTGATCGAAGATCACAACCTCCCTGGAGGTGTTCAAGGCCAGGTTGGATGAGGCCTTGAGTGCCCTGTGCTAGTGGGAGGTGTCCCTGCCTATGGCAGGGTGTTGGAACTGGCTGAGCTTTGAAGTCCCTTCCAACCTTACCATTCTGTGAGTCTATCTATGTTGTGCCATGTATCAAGGCATAATCCAGACTAGCTGGTGCTTAGGTTTGCCTGTCCCAACCTCTCTGGCAATGCAAGGAGGAGCAATGTAAGAAAGAACAAATTACTGAGCTGCATACAGAGTGAACAGCCTCCATTCCCAGAAGCTGCAGGATGTCTCCCACGTGGGAGAGGACGTCTCAGGCCAGGTGGAAAAACAAGACCAGGGGAAGAGTCTGTTGAAAGAGGACCTGTTCCTCATCTGTATTCTGCTTGTATGATGGTATAAAAAGCAACTCTGGCTGTAATAAAGAGGCAGCTGCATGCAACCAGAAGTTGTCACTGTGTTTGTCCAGTACTGGCAGTGGCAAACCTCCTTTGGTCACCTTGCTGGAAAAGAAACTGTGATAAGACCAGGCTGTGCCTTTCACTTACAAAGTCATCTTAAGAGATACTGNCAGCAGTGGAGAAATTGCGTGAGGGGGGGGGGGGGGGGGGGGGGGGGGGGGTAGAAACAATCTGCTGAACGGTTAGAAACTTCCCACAATGAAGTAAAACCGAATGTGGAGAGCTCTTAGAAGGTTTCTGTGCTATTTTTTGATCCTGGTGCTAAGGTTTTTATCACCCAAACCGATTTGTTTGGATGTTGGAAGTTGCTTTGCACCTTGTTGTTAGATACTTACCATGAATAGGTCTAGGAAGGGTTGAACTAAACCTGTGTTTTCTCTTCTGTTGTTGCTGTCCTTGCCATTTAGTGAAGGGTAAGTACATGTGCTTATGTATCACTTGCATGCAGGCATCTTTGTGCTTTGCTTGGCTCTTGCTTGGGTTTTAGTGTTGTGTTTGTTTTCTTTTAAGGTGGCTTGAGCACTTCAAGGTAGAGATCATTAAATGCTACCTAACCTGTTAATTGCTTTTGTAAATAGTCACTAAGTTCTTTTTGCTCACCTCTGTCATAGCTCCAGGCCTTCTGATCAGTTCTACAGCTACCCACATTCGAGTAAGCTGATCAGGGAGTGATGCCAGTTCAATATTGGTGCAGCTTCAATTTCTTTTTAACCTCTTAGATCAAAGCAGTTCAACACTGGTGCAGCTTCAACTTCTTTTACACCTCTTAGATCAAAGCAGTTCAACACTGGTGCAGCTTCAACTTCTTTTTCACCTCTTAGATCAAAGCAGTTCAATACTGGTGCAACTTCAACTTCTTTTTAACCTCTGAGATCAAAGCAGCTCTAACAATGTGGAGCAGGATTTCCACACCTCACAACAATGCAATTAAAGCAATGCAGTGATGCAGCTGATGGTTAAGGCTTCAGTTAGTGCTGGTATGGGTTTAGTGCATGTGGGAAAGCTTTCAGCTGGCACTTCCCAACTACCTGCTTCCATACTTCTAAGTGTCATTACTTGAGCTCTGCCTGTCTTTAAAAGAGCAGTAGACTTTGAAGACTTGCTCACCCATCCTCAGCAGGCTGGCATTGGATAACTGCTTCCAGATTTGTGTTTTTCAGCTGCTGTTGCCTGATTTTTGTTGTTTGGTGACATCTTGCCCCAGCAACTCGTCCTTGCTGGCTCCTGTATGCCCCAAAGCAAGACATTTGCATGCATCTCTGCTTTTCCTCCGTTGAGTAGAGCTTCTTGGGGTGCAAGTTAGCTGGAAAGATTCACATCAGATTTGAAGTAAAGGCACACAGGGACACAGGGAGGTTGGAGAAATGAAGACTGTAAAGGTCTTCCAGAAGCTGCCATGTTAGTTTTTGGTCTTGTAGCAATTTTGATGGCCAGAAATACAATTTCCATAAGTGTATTTATCTGACATCCTCCCCTCCTCTTTTTCTTTTTCTTAGATCTGGGGCTCCTTCTCCTCTGAGCAAGGTAAATACTGCCAGTGGCTGTGCTCATTAATTTGCGTTCAGGTGATAGGTTTTAGAGCATCTTAAGGGCACAGAATCATAGAATGGTGAGGTTGGAAGTGACCTCAAATATCATCTAGTTCCAACCCACAGACAGAGTAGACATCTCCCACTAGTACAGGTCACATCCAGCCTGGTCCTGAACACCTCCAGGGAGGTTGTGGAGCACAGAAGCACCCAACGTGATCAAAGATCACGTTGGGTGCTTCTGTGCTCCACAACCTCCCTGGGCAACCTGTGCCAGTGTCTCACCACCCTCACTTTTCCTAACACCCAGTTTCAATCTCCACTCTGCCAGTTCAAACCCATTGCCCTTTGTCCTGTCATTGCCATCTATGGGAAAGCAGAGGAGATAAATCCATCTTCACCTCACCTTCCTTTTGTTTCCCCCTTAATCCCCAGAGCAGTGAGAAACTTTGCTCTGTTCTCCTCCAAATCCTTCATCCTGTGTGCAGCTTTGTAGGAGGAAGAAAACTTCTCTGACGTGCATAGTTTCAGGTTTGAGCTCTGTTAGTGAGGCTGCTCACCTGGGTTTAAAGCAAGAGTTGCTGGTGGAGGCAGCTTGGTTTAAGTGTCAGCCCTGTGAGGAGAGGCTGAGGGAGCTGGGGGTGTGCAGCTGGCACTGGCACAGGTTGCCCAGGGAGGTTGTGGCTGCTCCCTCCCTGGAGGTGTTCAAGGCCAGGTTGGAGGAGGCCTTGAGTGAGCTGTGCTAGTGGGAGGTGTCCCTGCCTATGGCAGGGGGTTGAAACTAGATGATCCTTGAGGTCCCTTCCAACCTTACCATTCTATGATTCTAAGAAGCTTTTCCAACCTGAAGGCTTCTGTGATTCTGTGAATTTGGACCACTCTAGTCTGAAACCTTAGGAAAATCTTAAAGACTGATCCCCATCTCCTGTTAGAGTTGTGATGATGGAGTGGCAGGAGCAGAGCTCTGAAGAAAACAGCTTCAGACTTGCCATCTGTCCTTGTCTGAAGTGGTCACCCTGGCAAACAGGACTGAATGTGGCCTTGGGTTGTGTTCCTTGGGAACAGGATCTCTCTGGCAGGTGAGATGCTCTAAGGTAGCTCCTGGCATCTTTCAGGTTTTAATTGACTCTTCAAGGTAACTTGAACCTTCAAGTGCACAGGAGAGTTGCAAGATACTCCCCTGGGTGTTTGTCCTTGCTATACTGAAGGGATCTTTACCCAGAACTGGAGGTGCTAATGCAGCAAAGTCATTGCCTGAGCTCTCTTTGTTCTCTCTTCCCAAGGACCTAACCATTAGCTCTTGATGGCTTGTGGATGGCTCTTGAAGGCCACTTCAGTCTGCAGGTTTGCACACACACAGCGTTCACCACTTCACCTGCCCAGACCATTTCTCTTGTTCAGCTGCTGAGGCACAGACTTAATCCTGTGGGCAAAATGAAGGGACAGAATTCTGACAGATGTAGAAGCAAACCCACCAAAATTAAGGCTCTGGCCAGCCTGATCCAATGTGCAGTGTCCCTGGGCAATGGCAGGGGGGTTGGAACTGCCTGATCCTTGTGGTCCCTTCCAACCCTGACTGATTCTGTGATTCTATTCCATGATTGTGAGCTTCTCCTTCTCCCCCCTCCCCAATGAGGCTTTCACATCTGAAAAGAAGGACAAATCCAACCCTGACAACTCTGTGATGAAGGCTCTCAGGTGACCTTCTTGTGGCCTTGCAGGATCTGAAGGGGGCTACAAGAAAGCTGGGGAGGGACTTTTGAGGCTGTCAGGTAGGGATAGGACTGGGGGGAATGGAACCAAGCTGGAAATGAGGAGATGCAGGCTGCATGTTAGGAAGAAGTTGTTGAGCATGAGGGTGGTGAGAGCCTGGCAGGGGTTGTGCAGGGAGGTGGTGGAAGCCTCATCCCTGGAGGTGTTTAAGGCCAGGCTGGATGAGGCTGTGGCCAGGCTGATCTAGTGTGAAGTGTCCCTGGGCACGGCTGGGGGGTTGGAATTGGATGGTCCTTGTGGTCCCTTCCAACCCTGCCTGATTATATGATTTTGTCATTCTATGATTCTGTGGTTCAGTGATTTTGTGATTCTGTTTCTATGATTCTGTCATTCTGTGTTTCTATGCTTCTGTGATTCTTTGTTTCTCTGATTCTATAAAATGCTTTTTTCACTCACCCTCAGGCCAAGGGGAGGGAGTTTGCTGGGGAGCAAACTTGTTCATGGACCTCGCTGTGACTCTTTTGACACTTAGGGACTGTTAGTTGTCCTGATTAGGAATTAGGAGGTAAAAGGCAGCTCCAGCTCACAGGTTCTGAGTTAGTTGCCTGGATGTTGGCACTAAGGCTGATATGAAAGTGCTGCCTGCAGGCATTCTGAATGCTCCCAACAGGCATTTCCTCTTGAGCCAAGCATCACTGTGGGGGGGACTCCCCATGGAGCTACCCAACTCCACCACCCTCAGAAGGCTTAGCCCAGCCTTTAAATCCTTTCAGAGGGGGGAAAATAGCTACCCTGATGTCAGGAATGGCTTTGCAAGTCTGTATGTGCCTGGGTTTGTGGAGGAATGTATTGAATGTGTATTCACAATATCTCTGCAGTCTTCTCCAGCTACAACTGTTACATCTCCTAGCTCTACTCCAGCAAAAACTATTGACACATCTCCCCCCGTTGATCTTTTTGCAACTTCATCCACAGCTGCTCCAGTCAGGTAAGTTAAAATAAGCATATTGTGAGTGGCTGAGCTTGGTGCAGGTGCTAAAGTCAGAGCAGGAGACTTGCCTGCAAGGTTTTTGCTTTCCTTACAGGTGGTGCCCATTGGCATCAGCCAGGCTGCGTGATTCTAGCAGTGCAGATCACAAATGAGCTCTTGAAAAAAGAAATAATTAACAAACATTGTTGTGGCTGCTCTTGCTTCTACTCTCTGCTACTCTTGCTTGCTAGTCCTGCTTGTACAGGACAAGTTGTAGAATCCCCCATAGAAACTTTTAATTAGCTAGGCTGAATTAATGTGGAAACCCCAAATAGTCTTTGCTGGCCTTGAGTGTTCTGTTTCTAAAATTGCTGAGCTGATGTTCCTTTTTCTCACTGTTCTAACCAGGTAAGGAAGCACACAACAAAAACTAACAAAACCAAACAAAACAACAACAACAAAAGTTTTGGAGATTAAAACAATTAGAAAGAAAAAAATCCATGAGAAAATCTGAACCCTGCTTTCAGGTCAAACCCAAACCAAACCACTATTATGTGTTGTAATGAACAGAAGGGAAAGAACCGTCAGGAAAAGCTGGGGGACACCAGGAAAAGTGTGGCCAGCAGGGCTAGGGAGGTTCTGCTCCCCCTCTGCTCTGTCCAGCCCTACTGAGACCACAGCTGCAATGCTGTGTCCAGTTTGGGGCTCCCCAGTTCAGGGGAGACAGATTGAAATTCAGAGCAGCACTACCACAGCTCTCTTGGTCTAGGTACAGTGACCTTGAAGTTTGAATGCAGGAATTTTGATTTGATTGCTGAACTTCTCTGTCAGTATCCATCAAAACTTTTAATACCAGATATTTAATATCACAGTTCACTTAAGGTTCCTTTGGAAGGAAAGTATCTGCAATGCTAAACTAGTCCAACTGCTTAGCTACTTCTGTGGTCTTCTCAAGTAGTGGGCAAGAGAGCCAAAGGCATCCTGGGGGGCAGCAGGAAAAGTGTGGGCAGCAGGACTAGGGAGGTTCTGCTCCACCTTTGCTCTGTCCTGTTGAGGCCACACCTGGAATGTTGCATCCAGTTTGGGGCTGCCCAGCTGGGGAGAGACAGAGACCTGCTGGAGAGAGTCCAGCAGAGAGCCTCGAGGGTGAGTGGGGGACTTGAGCATCTCCCCTGTGCAGAGAGCCTGAGAGCCCTGGGGCTGCTCAGTCTGGAGAGGAGAAGGCTGAGAGGGGATCTGAGCAATGTGTGCCAATCTCTGAGGGCTGGGGGTCAAGTGGAGGGGGCCAAGCTCTTGTGGGTGGTGCACAGCAAGAAGCCAAGGAGCAATGGATGCAAACTGGGACAGAGAAGGTTTCAGCTGCACAGGAGGAGAAACTTCTTGAGAGTGAGGGTGCCAGAGCCCTGGAGCAGGCTGCCCAGAGAGGTTGTGGAGTCTCCTTCTCTGGAGTCTTTCCAACCCCTCCTGGCTGCATTCCTGTGTGGACTGCCCTGGGTGATGCTGCCTGGGCAGGGAGGTTGGACTGGCTGAGCTCTGGAGGTGCCTTCCAACCTCTAAGATTCTGTGATTGTGTGTAAAGCCTGAAGAGCTGTCTGCAGTTCAGTGTCAAATGAAGTTCTTCACCGAAGAACTAAACTTCTATGGTTTAGTTGTTCAATGATCTAAGTGACCAAGACCTTGCTCCCTAAGCATGCATCTGTCTACCTGAAGTCACTGAAGGTTCACCAACTCTCTTCTACCTTAGGCCTATTTATCACCTGGCAATTTGAGTGGCTTGTGAAATACTGAGGCAGAAAGGAGCTGCATTCAGTTCCAGCAGTTATTTGCTTTGTTCTTAGGACTTACAGGTTTTTGCTTTGGGAAGTTTCTGTTTGGTGTTCCAGTTTAATTTTATTGTTTTAGAGTAAAAGTCTCATACATTTGTTACAAGGCCATCAGCAAGTAATGGAAGGAAGTAAAGTTCTCATCCTGGGATGTGTATGGGAGTTGAGGTCTCATCCTGGGCTGTGTGTGTGAGTTGAGGTCTCATCCTGGGATGTGAGTGTGAGTTGAGGTCTCATCCTGGGCTGGATATGGAATTAAAGGTCTCATCCTGGGATGTGAGTGTGAGTTGAGGTCTCATCCTGGGCTGGATATGGAATTAAAGGTCTCATCCTGGGATGTGAGTGTGAGTTGAGGTCTCATCCTGGGCTGGATATGGAATTAAAGGTCTCATCCTGGGCTGTGTGTGTATCCTTGGCACTCCCTGCTGCAGAGGTGTTTGATGCCACAGCTCCATGTCCCTCTCAGTGGCTTGATCAGTGATCCACCCCCAGGCTGACTCCTACATTCCACTCACCAGTTGTTTTTTAGAAGAACTCTATTAAGAGAGACAAACTCCTGCAGTATTTAACATCTCTTCTCCTTTCTCTGGCAGCTCTTCCAAACCTTCCAGCGATCTCCTGGACCTTCAGCCAGACTTTGCTGCTACTGGGCAGGCAGCTCCAGCAGCTGCTGGAGGAGCCACTTCGTGGGGAGGTAGAGCAGCTTCAGTCAGCATGCCTGCTTGCACCCTGCCTCTCTCTCTGTGCTAGCACTGGACACTGCCAGCTGGCTCCCAGGCTCCTGCCTGCCTGGCAGTCAGGCTTCCCTTTGCAGCACGGGGCTGCTGCTTTGGCCAAGGACCTGCATCATAGTATAAGCTGCTTACAGAGGCTGCAAAGCTGGGGGCAGCCAGCAGTGTGCTCTGGTGGGCAGGAGGGGCAATACCAATCTGGACTGGGTTAGAAGGGTTGTGAGTAGTTTGAGAGGTTCTCCTGCCCCTCTGCTCTGCCCTACTGAGGCCGCATCTGGAGTCCTGTGTCCAGTTCTGGGCACCCCAATTCAGGAGGGACACAGAACTGCTGGAGAGAGTCCAGCACAGAGCCACAAAGATGCTGAAGGGATTGGAACAGCTCTGTTAGGAGGAGAGCCTGAGGGAGCTGGGGCTGGGAGCTTGGAGAAGAGGAGACTGAGGGGGAACCTGATTGATGTTTATAAATAGGTAAGGAGTGAGTGGCAGGAGGCTGGAGCCAGGCTCTGCTGGGTGATGCCCAGTGCCAGCACAAGGGGCGATGGGTGGAGCTGAGGCATAGGAGGTTCCATGTGAACCTGAGGAGGATTTTTTTCCCCTGTGAGGATGACAGAGCACTGGAAGAGACTGCCCCGGGGGGTTGTGGAATCTCCCTCTGTGGAGCTGTTCCAGAGCTGCCTGGATGTGTTCTGTGTGATCTGCTCTGGGTGATGCTGCTCTGGCACGGGGACTGGACCAGGTGAGCTTGGGAGGTCCCTTCCAGCCCCTGACATTCTGTGATTCTGTGACTAAAAGCGAGCAGGAAGGGGATGGCTGAAGGTGAACAGGTAGAGTAGATGGTTTAAAACAGAAGAACCAGATGTTCTCATGTGCCTGTTGGCAAGGTGAGGGGAGAAATGAACTCTTCTGTTAGTAAAGCAAAGCCTGCAGGTCGGCAGGAAGGAAACCAGACATACCTTCTCAAGCAGAAATGCCTCCAGAGCCAACGGTGGCCAATTGGTTCTGCTACCAGAGTGAGTACTTTGGGCAACTTTTAACATGTTTTGGTAAAATCTTCTTAAAACCTGCTTAAGAGCAATAATCTGAAAATAAAAGCAGAAGGCTAACTGCTTCCAAGCAGGTCTCTGACGTCTGAGCTGTGTGGTGAGCTGAGCCTGTTGGTTGCAAGCAGCTGATGCTGTGAAGGGGACCCAACCGTAGGCACTGCTCACTTCAGTCCTGCGAGGACAAGGCTTTAGGCTAGGAGATGTGATTTAACTTACACAGAGTTGTAAATCTGAAGAGATCTTTGTGTGGCACCTTGGAGAACTCCTCAGCCCTCTCTTGGCAGCAATGCTGCACTGAGTCGTGCTGCCTGCTGCTGCTGCTGCTGGTGACTTCTGCAGCTCCTGGTTCCCTTCTTAGCTTTGGTTGTGGTTGTGCAGCTGCTTTACTCTGAGAGCATAGCTCCAGCTGCTGCTGGGTGCTGGTGGCTTCTGCAGCTCCTGGTTCCCTTCTTAGCTTTGGTTGTGGTTGTGCAGCTGCTTCACTCTGAGAGCATAGCTCCTGCTGCTGCTGGGTGCTGGTGACTTCTGCAGCTCCTGGTTCCCTTCTTAGCTTTGGTTGTGGTTTTGCAGCTGCTTTACTCTGAGAGCATAGCTCCAGCTGTCACCTGGGCCATGTTCTGGATAAGTCCTGCTTAATCTGTTGAGTGCTTGTGTGATGGTTTGGGAGTTACCCATGCCCCACACTATGAAAATCCCCCAGACTAGACTCAGCCAGCTGGAAGTTAAGAACTGAAGCTCTATTCACAGCTCAGCACAATGTACAAGCAGAGATAGACACAACAGACAGGAATAGTTACAGACAGAGACAAGTTAAAGGGAATACAGCAACACAACTCCCCTCCCAGCAATCAGAGTGCCCAGGAGGGGCTCCCAACCACCCTTCCACCTTCTCCCCACCCCTCTGCCCTAACCCAGGACCTGCTTAACATGCAAGGTGAGTTTGGAGGATGGGCAAGGGGAGTTAGAAGCAGAGTGCTGAGTTGGGTTACACAGGAGAGAGCAGCAGACACAGCAGCTCCCAGAGAGAGACTCTCTGTGTGATCTATACTTGTGTGCTTGTTTTTATACATCTCAGCACGCCTATGAGTGCAGCAGACCTCACCACTGTTTGCTTTTCACAGCTGTCATCTCATTTTTTTTTTTCATTAAACTATCCCAATTAGTCTCAAACGAACACAGTCTGTTTGTGCAGCAGTGTCACTTTTGTGGAGTGAACTGTAATTTCACCCAGAAAGCAAAACCAGGGAGTCATCTCTTCTAAGCATGTCTGGGACTAATTATTCTGCAGGGTTTTTTGTTTTAATTGCATCCTCTTTGCCTTGCTTTGTCATTGCAAAGTGCTGGAGCACAAACATCTGAGATGTCTGAAGGAGCTCAGGCCTTTCAGCTAACTTTTGTTGCTGATTTATGCAGAGCAAATAGCCAAATATTGATTTGCATTGCAGTTGAGAGCTGATTAATTTGGGGTTTGCTTTTTTTTCCTCCCTTTTCTTGCTTTGATAAAGCACCTCTAGCTCAGAACTTAGATGTTTGTATTCTTGGAATTACTGAAAACTTTTAAGTGATGCTGCACCTGACTTTAAAATTGAGTAGAGGTGCACCTAAGTGCTCTTATTCCACAATTAAAAAAAAAAAAAAAGGACAGTTAACTTGGTGAGCTTCAAGGCTGTCTGCATTACTGCTGGCAGGAGTTCAGGTGTGAGGAGCTGTTGCTACACTGGAGTCTTGCCTTGTTTTCAAGCTCTTAATGTCAGACCTTCATAAGCTGAGAGCTGGAATGGCTTTGTGGTGAAGAGATTGACATTTCCGTGGGTGTCTCATCTGGTCATGAGAAAACCTTTGAGCTTGGGTGAAGGGCTGAGGGTTTGATTTAATTGTTTACACTACATCAGAGAATCATAAAAGGGTTTAGGTTGGAAGTGAATTCAAAGATCACCTAGTTCCATACACACCCACACAACCCCCATAGGCAGGGACACTTCACACTGGAGTCACAGAAGCATAGAGGTATAGAAGCATAGAGGCATAGAAGCACAGAGGCATAGAGGCACAGAATCATAGAGGCACAGAATCATAGAGGCATAGAATCATAGAGGCATAGAATCATAGAGGCATAGAAGCACAGAGGCATAGAAGCACAGAGGCACAGAATCATAGAGGCACAGAATCATAGAGGTAATAGAATCATAGAGGCATAGAATCATAGAGGTAATAGAATCATAGAGGCATAGAATCATAGAGGTAATAGAATCATAGAGGCATAGAATCATAGAGGTAATAGAATCATAGAGGCATAGAATCATAGAGGTAATAGAATCATAGAGGCATAGAATCATAGAGGTAATAGAATCATAGAGGCATAGAATCATAGAGGTAATAGAATCATAGAGGCATAGAATCATAGAGGTAATAGAATCATAGAGGCATAGAATCATAGAGGTAATAGAATCATAGAGGCATAGAATCATAGAGGTAATAGAATCATAGAGGCATAGAATCATAGAGGTAATAGAATCATAGAGGCATAGAATCATAGAGGTAATAGAATCATAGAGGCATAGAATCATAGAGGTAATAGAATCATAGAGGCATAGAATCATAGAGGTAATAGAATCATAGAGGCATAGAATCATAGAGGTAATAGAATCATAGAGGCATAGAATCATAGAGGTAATAGAATCATAGAGGCATAGAATCATAGAGGTAATAGAATCATAGAGGCATAGAATCATAGAGGTAATAGAATCATAGAGGCATAGAATCATAGAGGTAATAGAATCATAGAGGCATAGAAGCACAGAGGCATAGAATCATAGAGCCATAGAAGCATAGAATCGTAGAGTCATGGAGTTATAGAGTCATAGAATCAGCCAGGCTGGAAGAGAGCTCCAAGCTGGAAGCTGGACAAGATAACCTTCCTGCCACTGAGAATTTAGGGCAGGACCTCTAACAGTGTCTTCCTGCTGCTGGAGCATCATCCTCACCCTCAAAACTCCTGTGGCCCACAGCAAGTTGGCTAGGGAGCTCACAGAGAAGAAACAATAGGGAGAGTGAGCTGGAGGAGTTGATGGCCTTCAGGATAAGTAGGAAAATGGGAATGTCAGCTACTTCAAGATGCAGCATTTTAAATATCACATGAACCTCACTGAAGCATCCTGGAGAATGGCACTGCAGCTTCTCTGTGTTGTGGCATCTGGGGCACTGTATGGTCAGTGCCTTGTACACTCTGCTGTGTTCCTGGGGCTGCACTTCTGAATACCACAGAAGTTGTCTAGCAAAGGAAGAGTGTTGGGACTATGCAGTGTGGAAAAGAGAAGGCTTCTGTTAATTGAGTTGCCCAGGGAGGTGCTGGAAGGTGTCCAGAGCAGGGCCACGAGTATGAGCAGAGGGCTGGAGCTGTACTCTGCTGTGAGCAGAGACTGAGGCAGTTGGGGCTGTGCAGGCTGCAGAGGAGAAGGCTCCCAGGGGACCTTCTTGTGGCCTTGCAGCATCTGAAGGGGGCTACAAGAAAGCTGGGGAGGGACTTCTTAGGCTCTCAGGACTGGGGGGAATGGAACAAAGCTGGAAATGGGGAGATTCAGGCTGGATGTGAGGAGGATGTTCTACAGCATGAGGATGGTGAGAGCCTGGCAGGGGTTGCCCAGGGAGGTGGTGGAAGCCTCATCCCTGGAGATGTTTAAGGCCAGGCTGGATGAGGCTGTGGGCAGCCTGATCTGGTGTGAGATGTCCCTGGGCATGGCAGGGGGGTTGGGACTGGATGGTCCTTGTGGTCC
>VWZE01020862.1:59906-113775 GCA_013396675.1 Eubucco bourcierii | reverse complement strand
GGGGGGGGGTGGGGGGATTGAGGGGTAGAAGATTTAAATTTTTTTTTTTTTTTTTGTGGTTGTGGGGGTTTGTTGGGTTTGTTTGGGTTTTTTTGTGGTTGTGGGGGTTTGTTGGGGTTTTTTTTGTTGTTGGGGGTTTTTTTGTGGTTTTGTTGTTGTTATTTTTTGTTTCATTTTGTTTGGGTTGGGTTGTTTTGTTTGGTTTGGGGTTTTTTTTGTTTTGTTTGTTTTTATTTTTGGTGGTTTTTTTGTTTTGTTTTCTTTTTTGTTTACTGCAGGTGGGAAGGTTGGTATTTTGCTGTTATCCAGGATTAAATGATGCATTATTACAAGGTTTCAGTTTCCAGTTGAGATAGAGTGGTTACTTTTCCTGAGTCTTTGCTGGAATTATTTCTGTGGGATGTGAAAGATTTCCAGTGCATACAGGAGGATGCTGTAATTAAATCCAACTATAGGGGGTCTCCTTGGAACAACCTAACTACTACAGGCCTTGGGATTCCTCTGAACATTCTGTACCTGGTCTAGGATATCAGAGGCACCTCATTAACATAATCACTTTAAACCAACTACTGATGCTAGTCTTGTCCTCAGTGTCAACTTGTTTTCCCCCTATTCTGGTACCTGTGAGGCATTTTTAGTGTAGCAGATGGAGCCAGTGTTTATGTACAGATGTTAATATTGCACAGTTGGTGTCACAAAGATGTTTTGCCTAAATTTTTGTCTTGTAACTGGATACAGTATTTTCAGAAGTAATTCTGTGTTCTCAGAGGATGCACATTTGGGGAGCTTTGTTGATGAATAGATTTTTAAGAGTTTGCTTAGGTGTAAGTTTAAGACATGTCATTCCAGTGTTATGACTTTCCTGAAGAGTGGGCAGCATCCTAATGTGGGCTTTGTATGAATCCTAAAGCCCCTCTTGACAGGAATTTTGCACTTGAAGGGGAGTTTTATGGCTTTCAACTCATCACTTTGCAAGCTGCTGTGTTGGTCGTGATTGCATTAAACTGCAAATTTGACAGAGTATATGTTCTTATTGAATGCCTGTTTTGATTTTTGTGTCATTACTTGGTTTTTGTCCAGGATATGTTGGGAGAAGGGCAGAGAATTGTGGGCTTTAGTGAATAATTAAGCCTTATGTTTTCTTCACCAAAGAGGTATAATTTCACACAAACTACTAACTTCTGTTTCAGTGTTATGTGTTTGAGGGTCCTTGTTAGAAAGCATTTTTGGACAAACTAAAACAAATACCTGGATCAGCTGCTCTTGCAGAGGAAGATAATACTTACAGGAGCAAAGCTGTGCAACAGCAGGAAACAGTTCCTGGAATATAAGTAGTAGTTTGTGCATGGACATGAATTAATTAGTGAGTCTTGAACTGAGTATTTTAAAAAATTCCATAACATTCCTGTCTTATTAGTGCTTCATAAGTTATCCTAAATTAGTTGCAGTCTAGATTGAGTTCCACTGACAGTTCCTCACACTGCTGATAGAAAAAAATCTAATCTACTTCCTCGTAACTCCAGAGTTGAAAGTTTTTAGTACGATGGCAGATCTTCAGCTTACTGCCAGCTATTTTAAAGAGGCTGGATCTTATTACTACAAAGATTAATGATGGCCTCTGATGGATGCCGATGAACCAAGTTGCTCTGTATCCAGAGAGCTGGGGGGAAATCCCATCACTAACATTACACACTTTATCAAACAATATCACAGAGATATTTTCTCTGTAAATATCTTTATCTGTATTCTACAACAGAGCCTAAACAATGACTCTTTCAAGCTGAAATCCTTGCATTCCTTAAGCTTATAAACTGTTCCATGCTGAGGCAAGTTTGTTCAATATACGGAGACAGGTCTATTCACCTTTTGGAGGTTTTTGTCTGACTCTGTGCTGCCCTTAACATGTGGATCTTTTTTGTCTTTTTATTTTTTTTTTGAGCAACGACAGTAATTTTACTTCTAGGTGTGTTTAGGACTAAGATTTTTTTTTCACATTTGTTACTTGAGAATAAGAGAAACTAGCATCCTGTTCTAGATTTCAGAATGCCTGACAATAAGTTAACACATCAGCATTAAGAATGTAACCCAGAAAGTTAACTTCTTAATTAGAGAAGAAGTTCTGTGTGCTGCCATATTGCAGTTGCAGGACTCTTCTTCCCCTGCTTATTGCCCTACCCCACCACAAGGAAGCACTTAGTGTTTGGCAGAAGTTTGTCAATTTATTAAAAACAGTGGCCACTTAGGCAAGATGGCAGGGTTTTAAGAGTTCATACATAACTGATCGTATCTTAGACATATGTAATCATTTATGTGTTGGGACAATCTGAAATTTACCTGTTCTTTCATTTTCATCTAAAGCATGACAGAAAAGTAATTTTGATGCTGGAACATGAGCTTGGGGCATGGATTTTTACAGGCTGGTTTTTTTATTTAAGTATGTAGTTAGTTATTTAAGTGAATATATAAAGTCCATGTTGTTAGAGTTGATGTGCCTAAAATAAAGATCTAGACTGTTTTACAAATAGAAGCAAGTTCTCGTACAACACTTGCACATTCATAAACATGGTCACTTCATTATAATATTTGCATTATTCGAACTGCTGAGTGTAAGTGGATTAACAGCAACTTAAAAGCTTGCTTATCCATAAGGAAGAAGTTCTTCTTGCGCTGCAGTTTTTCCATGCATTCATAATTACATGAATAGTCATGTTCTGGGTAACTCACATGTTCAGCAAATAGGGCCTAGAAAGGGAAATTATCTGCAATGGGTGAACATTTTGGACAGGTCTATCTGCTTTTAATTTCTTAAGTTCTGTACTAGTATCTGTGAATTCAGAATTACTGTAGTGGTGGAAGGCTTTATCTACAATGCCTTCCATCATGTTCTTTGCTTCCTAAACCATATCTTCAATATGTGGTGATGCTCAGTCACTGATCCATTTGCAGAAGCATAAAAGTATTTTTTATTTTGTAGCAAACAAAGTACAGCAGATGATGAGAAAACCATATCTTAATTGGTTTGTTCCAGGAATGAGAAGATGGAGTTAAAAAAACCCCACAACAGTATAGTGATATAATTCCTGCTTTAAGCAAGGTGGTTTCAGTATTGGAGAGTCACTGCCATTCTGTCCTTGGAAGACCTCATTCGATTTGTTAATTATAATTTGGAAGTAAAGGTGCTTTTGTATAAATCAGTTTATTTCTGCATCCTGAAATGACTGCCTTAATGCTTTGTAAGCATTAAGAAAACATTAGTTTGTACTAGATAGGGCTCTACAATGCAAACCTGAGAACTGTTAAACTGAGCAAACACACAGCTCAACATAGGCAAAGCAAAGGAAATTCAGATCTTTCTCCCTGAAGGCTGTTGGTGATACCTTCCAAAGAGACATGAGTACTATTTATTCAAGTACCTATGTCAACCTATTGGAAACTTCAATGTTCTTAACACCTATGGTTAAACTTCTAATTAATGTAGTTGAGATTTTACATTACTGAAGAATGTACTTGTCTGTAAATGCAGAACATGGTTTTGAAATGTTCAAAGACATACTTGTGAGCCCATAGTTGCAATATCACCTGTGTTTTCTGAACACCTGGTGGGGAATCTGAAGGATGTTTTTGTGGAGCCAAGGTGAGCACTGTGCAGCAGAAATTATAGTCTCACACAAACCAAGCATTTCTCTAGACACCTTCTCTTCCCTAAAATTGCTACTCAGCACCATCCAAGGAGGTAAGACTGTCTGGTGTTTAGCTCTGATATGTGTTGTCAGCTATTCGTTCAAAATGCCATCTGCAATAATTGCAGAAATCTTAGAGACTCCAAACATTCATCTCACAGATTTCTGAGGCTGCAGCAGGGAACTTAAGATTCTCAGAACATCAGTGAGAGTGTATGTTCTAACTTTAGAAACTATGGGATCCTTTCAGTCTCAAATTCCAGAGTGGTCCACTCATGGTGCATCCAGGTACTCAACTGTACAGTTAGGAACAAAATCGTACTTGGAAATGGCATTCTGATTTTTTTAAACTTACATGAAGAAGTGTCCTTAGAGCTGCAAATATCAGAAGTCACAGCAGCCAATTGGATGAGCAGGGAAAAGTTTTGAACGTGCCACAGAAACCCTTCACTTGTAACAAATTAACTCTTTCTTTTCCATAATTGGTCTGCAAGAAAACTTTCAGCCTAGAATTTCAATGCAATTTTAATCTGATGTAGCTGATGCATAACAACAGTTGACAGTGTTTTCTGTCCCAGACATCACATGGAGAATCTCTCTTACACAGTCAGTATCTTCTGAAAAAAACATGTGCTTTTCTTCAACTGAAGACAGACAAAGCTCCTTGAATGCTTCAGAATGTTTCTGCTGTTGTTTGCAGCATTAGCCAAGAATATAGAAGATGAACTGATCTGACCTTAGGGACTGCATGAACTGATGTCGAGTAGTATTTAGACTTGATCTTAATCTGAGGCATAAATCTGTTCTGAGTATGCTGCCCTTTATATATATGCTTTTACAGACTGTGTTGTGGTAGAAACATCAGCTGAATGCCTTTAACAGGTTGTGTTTTGTCTGTCTAATAGATTTTGAGGTTTTGGAGGTGGTGTGAACCAACCAGATTATTTTTTAGATGTAACTTTATTAACAATGAAATTCTGTAAGATAATAAGGTTTTAGAAGGAGGTATCATATCTTATGAGACCAATTTCAAAGTGGAGAAAAAAATATACCCCAAAAATTTATAGAAACCCTTGTTAACATCTTGCCTCTTTCTGTAAAATTCTTAATTTGATGCTGATTTGATAGTTTCCATTCTCTTCTTTCATACTGACCGGTTATTTTACTGTAAGAGATGACTGAGATGATACTGAAGTAGACGAGCAAAATATCCTAACAATGCAGGAGTACTTATAAAACTGCTTTTTGGATTGTTTTTATCAAACCTTAAACAGATTTTCTGAGTATCTTGTGCAATTTCATTTTGGCTTTTCCTGAGCTCTTGTAATTTTGTTTTGCATCATTGAATTTTTTCTTTGGTTTTTTTTCTTTTTTTGTTTTAATCCTTCAGTATTTTATATGCATTGTAATTGGTTGCAATAACTTAAAAATATAGAATTCTACTCACACAGTAAATGGTACTGTACTGTTAAGTCTTTAAATCGTATTTGGAATTATTTTTTTAATTTAGATTGGCATTACAAATCCCAGAGATCAGCAGAAACTCCTAGATGCTGTTGAAGAGCTGCAAGTGGAAGAAATGAGAATTGGAGGCCTCTCTGAAGTGCTGAATCTCGAACTGAGGTATTAAATGTGTATCTAAGGAAACGGAAGCAAAATGTGAACTATTTAAGGTGACTGCATTGTTTTCTAGAGCTCAAAGGTAAAATTCTCTTGCACTTCATTCCATGCATAGTATGCCAGTGGAATACCAATGGCCATTGGTAGGTACATTTTGTAAAAGAAAGTTAGAACTATAGATTCTTGTGGTCGGTATCTGTTTATGGGTTATATTGCCATTATGTGCTGTTACAAGTGAAGAACTTCGTAATGTATTTCCCGTGTCATAGATGATATATACCAGTAGGAAGAGGATTATGAGAAAACTGGGGTTTTTAAGAGAGTATTAGTCCTTCAAACTTTCATTCCAACTTGGTATTTTTTTATCAGCTCTACAATACTTATTTCACTTCTGATATGGTCTTGTGCAGTCCCACGAAAGCTAGGCACAAGCTGAGAGGAGAATTCTTCAGCAATCTTATAAACTTCAACTGTCCCCTAAGCACTGGCAGAACACTCTTCATGTCCAGCACAAAAAGAATGAAGGCTATAGTAAGTGTAAAGGTGTCTGAAGATTTTGTAAACCTTTTACCCTCTATCTTGCTATGTCACTTTTTCCAGAAGAGAGACCTAGACCTAAATTAATTTCTGTGCTCCTATCTTCCCTCTTTTGACATTCCAGAACTACAGAAGGTAGCTCATGGAAACAGATTACTTTAATATTTTACTTTGCAAAAGTTTTAGGGACAGTCTTGGGCAGAAAACTGTCGCCTGCTTAGCAGAGGCTTTACTAAGTTGAACTGTATTTGTTTGACTTAGAGAAGACTGGTTTGAATATACTGCTCTTTGTACTTTATCTGCATCAGTATTAAGTTTTCTGTGCTTGTTTCTGTCTTCCCAGTCTCACCATGATAGGCAGAACATTGTGTTGTCTTGCTTCCGGTAGCCTGGCTAGAGTAGTACTGGGGAAAGAAACTGTCTTGCATCTAGTTTACTTATTAAATAATTTTATAGTGTCTAGAAGAGTGAGGTTCAGTTCATCATTAAAATGTATTTATCTCCCTCTTGACAGCTGTGCTGCTATTTTATATATTTCCTCCCTCTCCAAACTGCTGGGAGAGCTGTCAGCACTATTGGGGTACTGTGAAGGCTAGGTATGTTAGCAATACTCTTCACTCGGTGGACAAAAAGAATGTGCTTGGCTTCAAGTTCATTCTGTATGTGTCCTTATGCTTTAGAGGCTTCTGAATCACACTGATGTTACGTATTACAGTTACATCATGATGTGGTCCTGACATGTTCTTCTGTGCCTTGGTTACATGAGTGTGTCTATCTGTGCTCCTCTTCTATCTGGTCGCTCTTTCATGTAGCAATTGCTCTGCTCCTGGTATTGTACTGTATCCGTATCCATTACTGTGCTTATGCAAAAGATCGAGATGGGCTGGAAGAGCAGCGTGTTCATGTTCTGATAGAGGAACTTCATGTTGCTTCTAGTCTGAGATTTCTCCATCAAAACAAGTGAATCCAGCTGCAAACTTGTGAGTGTTCTGTAAAACTGAAGAATGACCAACATGATTATGGATACACCATAAATACTCTTGACAGCACCTGGCTCATTAAATGAAGGCTTTGCCACAGAGCTGAGGTAACAGGCCAGGCTTCTGAGTGGTTAGCTGTCCAAGTTAGGCACCTTTAGAAAAGGATATTAAGTCTTCAGTAAGGACTAACTGGATGCAGTTCAAGAGGACTATAGCCAGTTTGTTCTTCTATGCATTTTTATGCTAGAAATACCCTTTTTTTTTTTTCTTTAGTATGGTCCATAGTGCTGTTTCAGATATACATTCAAGCAGAACAGCTTAAAAATTTGAACAAAGATATTAAGTGGAGAAATACAAAGAGTTAGCAGTTCACTGCATGTGTGGCCAAAAACAACAAAAAACCTACATGATGTTCAGTGCAGTTTCACACAGCAGTGGCATATCTAATTCCTGGTACAGTGTGGGTTTAGATCACATGTAGTTCTCAAAACCAGAAAATAATGGATTGATTAAAGACTATAGTACACAAAATATGACAGCATCTCAGTTGTGGCAACTACTGCATAGTTTTTTAGACACTGACTTGACATGTATTCTAGGAATCTGACCTTGAGACTAAAATCATAGGGTATGTTTACATGCTATCATATACAGATTTTACTTCCCACTTGCTCAAAGTCATTCTGTGAGAAGGAAAATCAGTCATTAAGTCATAGAAAAACTAACATAGTAGAAAATGTTGAACTGATTGATTATAAACTCACAGTGTCTAGCACTGTTTAGCCACTGGTGTTTTGACAGCCATTAATTCTTAAAAGTGATTATTTCTTGAAAATGTTATTTCCATTTGCAATTTAAGAACATGTCCCTGCCATAGATACAAAACTCTACCAAAATGGGGTTTTTTTTAAGAACTGTTATACTTCTTTATTATACCAATAAGTGGTTTTTTTTCTTTTTTCCTTTTTTTCCCCTCCTCATTGCATGATAACATACTTCATCTCTGCTGAGAATCCTTCCAGATTTATTAGAAATAGTATCCTTTATGACAGAACACAGAAAATGCCGTAACTGATCCTAGCCAGCTGAAAAGTTATCTAAGTAGAAGGAAATTTTCATGAGCATGTCTTGACTTCAGTAACATGAGAGAAACTTTCAGATTATCTCCAGATGCAATTCTTTTGTTTAGTGTTTGGAGTTTTTTACCCTAAATATTCAATTCAGCTGTGTTACTCTGAAATAATTTCTTTCAGAAAAAGAAGTTAACAGGGCTTCCTTACATCCCTATCTTCATAAAAACCATGAACAGTCTTGGGCTTTAACCTCCAGCAAGCACTCTACCACTCTTATTGATGCTTCTGTGTATTTCTGCTTTAAGTATTTATGTCTAAACAGTTCAGCAATGGTGCAAATCACAGATATCCTGAGAAGTGGTGGAAACTTTGCTCACTGATGATCTCATGCCAAAGCTGAAGGAAAAGAGTGTATGGGCTAAATACAGTCTCTGTTTAGACACTTGCACCACATTGGCACGTGGCTTGAGTTAGCTGTTTAGCAAATTTAATGTATATCTTTTTGCCATCACAAGCAGCAGCAAACAAGATGTTATGTGTGACATTTAAGTTTAGTAGCAGATTGCCCCAGGGAAAAGAGGAACACTGGGATCTGAATTAATTTATTCATATCCTTCCATAAATAAAATAAAGAGATTCTCCAATGGGAACTTTATTTTTTCTCTTGTTTTGGCCCTACTTGTTGTTTACCAGAATGGCTTACAGCCAGTGAAAACTTCTCCACTGGAGGAGATACAGGCCCTTCTCAAGGGTTTCAGGCTTTGAGAGCTTATTCTCTAAAAACAAACGAATACCCTCTTTTCATCTTGCCAGTCAATGGCAACAACTTTCTGGCCAGCACCCTGTTGTATAACTGATGCTCTCTGAGGCTTCCAGTAAAAGGAGAGTCAGTGTCACATGGAACCTCTAGATACTGATCAAACTAATTTCTGGACTTGTCTACCAGTTAGTATTTGAGCACTAAGCATAAATTTCCTTCAAAGTAGATAACATCAGGTATTTCAGGCTTTGAGAAATGTATTTCTAGATCCAGGGGCCAAGTCAGTATTACTGAATTCTTCTTTTTCTTCCATGGTACTGGAAGCTAAATGCCTCTAACCTAGTCATTTCAGTTCTAACTCCAAAGTAAAAACCAACTTTATTTATTTATTCCCAACCCATGCACATCTTCCTCAAAAATGTAAGCTGCAGGTCAGGAATATTGATCTCTCATCATAAAATGGACTATAAATTCTCTATTTATGCTGTTGCAAGACTGTGATCTGTACATACACATATGTACTGGAACTCTGAAAAACAGAGTGTTTAAAAAATTGCCCACCCTGCAGAAAATGAACTGTTTTCATTAATAACACAGGATTGATGAGTGTTAGAAACAGAAGTAGAGGTTATTAGAATGTTTCCAAGAAGCTTTTGGGTGGCACTTTTTCAGCTTTCAATGTGTCTTACTAGCTGAACATCCCAGATAAGTTAATGATTTGTTCTTTCGCAGAGGTGGGGGATGACAAATAAAACCTAAAGCACAAACAAACAAACAAAAAAACCAACAAACAAAAAATAAACACAATGTTAAATAGTGTTTAACTACCTTGTGTTAAAATCACACTGGATTTTTTTTTTTTTTAAGCCATGAAATTGCATGTCCGACTCACTAGCCAGTGTTGCAAATGCATTGATAATATTTAACCTTTATCAAATAATAGAATATCTTTTGTTGTTCTTTTGTAGGGGAGATGAATTCCTCAGGTTTCTTCAGAAGATGAATAAAGAGTGTAGTAAGCTGACCATTCCTATGCAGACTGTGAATAAACATTTCCTTGAAAATTCTCACAAGGTATTCAACCAAAGAAAAAAAAGAATTATTTAGAGTATTGTTATGCTAGAATGTTATAACCTACCTAGTAAAATGAAAAATGTGAATGCTCATCAGCCATCTTGGTTATTATCTAGAGCTGTCCAGTGTTTTTTCTCTAAAGGACACCATTTAAAAGTAACTTATTTCAAAGAGTTAAGCCACCTTTAATTTTCTTCATGTTTCTGCTGATAGGGGAGTTAAGGTGACAGAAGACTCCCTCAAAAGCTGATAGTAAGCAGTAGCGCATAAATCATACGATGAAAACCTCACATAATGTGGTTATAGACTTCTGACACTGTCCTTTATGATGTGGTAACTAAAGAATATTAAATTACAATCTAGAGTAATTCTGACAAGGAACTGTTTCTGTTAACAGATAGTACTGCAGTGGGCAGGGACGGAAAGGTTTATTGAAGCCTGCAACGATTTGCTTTGCAGCATTGAAAAGCTGGGAGAAGAAGTTACCAAAATGAAGGACCTGGTGGAGAAGGTGGGTATGTGTGAGAAAAATGTGATGTCAGTCAGTGAAATGTTCTGTATCTTCATCTTCCAAAAGCTCTTTAGCTGTAGCTTGATTGTTGCATCCACTTCTCCTTCAACTTTTCCATGGTCAGAATGAGAAATAGTCTAGAATATTCCACATCAGCATGGAGAGTCTCCAAAGGCAGAGTCAATCTTTTTGGTGCAGGAAGGAGTTAAGTGGAATGTATTCCTGTGCTCTTGGACAATCACTGTGTCATAATTGCCATTCTGAATACTTACACTCTTAATTAAGGAATCTTTTGTTTAGAATTATTGACTCCCATTGAAGATACTAAGGTATTATGGATTGAATGGGAGGCATCCCAGATAACTCTGCAGAGTGACAAAAGAAGAGGGTGGGAGAGGTCAAGGCTAGATGTTAGCACCACATCAGTCATTCTCAAACCAACACAAGGACATGGTCTTGTCAGATGGAGTCATTTTAAGTAATAGGATAGTAAAAGGAATGGCTGCTGGGACAAAGTAAATGGAGCATCAGTGTCAGAAAGGAATCTGTTGCTGAATGAAGCCATGTGGAACTCAAATCTTGAGTATAATGCTACTAATGCAATTTCCTGTAGTTTGAGTAAATTTAATGTAGTATAACAACCTTCTCCCAGTAAATCACTTAACACCAAATATATTTAAGAGGTAGATAGAGGCTATGGCAAAGAACTTTTTAGCTATCTGTGTTGCTTTTTCTTGCATATGCAGCTGTTAATTGTATATATGCATTTGCCTTCTGTGCAGCCCTCGTTTTAAGGGCTGGAGTTGCATCAAAGTTAGGTGTCACTTTGCTTTGCTCTCATTTGTACTTACAGTTTTATAACTGTCAAGATAAAGTGCAGTGGCTCTCTACCCAGTGTAAAACAGAGGTGTTAACCATTAACTATCTAATGACTTAAAAATGTAATTCCTGTTTTATTAAAATATTGTCGTGTTTTACAAATTTTGCTGATGAGGACTTTTAATACAAAAGGTTGTTAATTTATGATGGGGCACTCTTGAATGAGTACTGAAATATTTGTTAGGAAAAGTGCCAACTTAAACCTTTTAGATTATAAATGTTTGTTTAAGTTCCCTTGAAATCTTTAGTACTGTTTGCTTAGTTTAGTTGTTAAAAGACATTGCCAGCAGTACATGTTGTGTCTGCATATAATTTTTGGAAGCATGGTAAATTAGGTGGCATTCCAAGCATTATAAATTAAAGTAGGGAGTCAGAACCTAACCCTGCTGCACTTCACGACAAAACTCCACTCAATTTTAGTGTTCAACCAGGCACTTGACTTGTAAGGTACTTGACGCTCCCTTTAATTTCAAGGGAGTCTCATCTGTTATATATTTAACTTGCTTTTTTAATAAGCAGTTGGTTTTAGTAATGACAGAAATACTGCTTACTTAGTGTTTTGTTAGATTTTTGTAATCATCTATTAGCAGTGTATTTTACTGCCAAGTAATTAAGTTTGTAAACAGTCAATTTGTTTTTCAAGTGTATATTACAGAATGAGCATCAGGCAAGATAATGGCTTACACATGTCTATTTCAATTGAAGTAGGGCAGACAGTGGAAAAAGAAGTAATACCAATCCTAGATGCATGCAAATTCTTAGGACTGGATACTTTATCAGCATACTTAAGAAGCTTTCACTAATTTTTTTTTTTCTTTGTTGGACTTTTTACATGAACTTAACATCTGTCTCAGCGTGAACAGAGGAATGACCCCAGCCGAGTGAAACTGCCAGAGAAAGCACACACCTTGAAAAAAAGATTAGTAAAAATGGGAGTGGTGACATTACTGGGATTTGGTGTTTTCTTCTTTGTAACTAAGTTAAGGGTAAAAAAAAACTGATTTCAAGTTTTAGTGCTATAAATACTTTTTGAAAACTCGTTCATGTTATACTGCTGTTCAGTGTGCAGAGCTGAGCTGAAGTCACGTGAAAATTTAGGTAGTTTCTCATCGTATCTGTAGTATTTGTATCCAGTAAGCACTTTGATCTAGAAATAAAGTTACTTCAAATTAGAACTGCTACATGCATTATCTTAGCATTTTATTTTCAAAATCATTTGTGATGCAGACTGTAGGTCTGAAGTCTTGTCTAAACATCTTTTCTTTTTTTGGCATAAAGCTGTAATTATTGTTTACTAATCACTAGTTCAAATTTTTCCTTTAGCTGTTGTCCAGAGATGAACATAAGTAAATAATTCTGATTATATCACATGTTTGTATGTGAAATTATGATGCAGTTGTGTTTTGGATGTTGTAAGGATTTCATATATTTTAAGTATCTCATGTGAGTTTATGTTGACAAAGATCTTTTTTTCTTGCCATGTACCATATCAGTCAATCATAAGAAAAACTTCCCAGTGAGGTGTTTGTGGATTTATTTTTTTTTGTCATCATAACAGGTCTCTGGAGATCTTGCACATTGCCTAAAAAGTAATTTCCCACTGAACTACTGTACTAAAATTAATGCCTGCAATCTGTTTCTTTAGGGGTATGCACTTTATTAATAGCTTCATCACATCTATTGAAAGGGTTATAGCAATCCTTTGTTCTAAGATGCAAGCAACTTAGAATGCATAGCAGCATATTTTTTCCTTGGTCTCGTCCTCTGCTACAACAGCTTCATGCTTACAATATTTTTTTCTTAGTATATATCCTCTTAAAAAGCCCTTCATAATTCTGCAGTATTATGTTAATATCTGTTTTTCATCTGTTTACCAAACCATCTCTGTTGGAAATAAAGGAAATCGGTGCAACTTAATTCAAATCAGTTACATTTTTCAGACTTCAATAAATATCTGTGAAGATACTGACTATTTTTAAGGGACATTCTTCTGTCAAAAAAAAAAAAAAAAAGAAGTCTATGTCTCTCTTTTCGGAGATGGTGTATGGAGTCTTAATCTTTGATGTTCCTTCTACAGACTAGTAAAGATAAGATAAAAACTTGATTGCTACTCCAATTGCTGTCACAGTTTTTTCCTTGCTTTTTGGTTTAGAAAACTGAGTTGTGTGTCAGTATGTTTCCTTGTTTTTGCAATTGTTTTGCAATTGTTTGTTACACCTCCTTTCCTCTCAGAGTTCTCCCTTAATGCAAGGAACATGGTACAAAGTGTTGAGGCCAGAGACAAATACAATATAAGATGAGATTTCTTCTGTTCTATTCTCAACTTTGGGTCAGGGGAAATAAGCTGTGTCTCCTTATGACCATGAAGTACCAGCACAAGTGGAGAAGTGCACATACTATGAGTATACTGACTTGAACTACCAAAGTACATAAAAGGCAGTATTTAAAAAATAGTTATGATTCTTCGTGTTACCTTATAATTAATCCTGAATTGACAAGACCTATCACAAAAGCAGGAATCCGTGGGAATATAAAAATCCATGGAAACAGAAAAATCTGTGAAGTGTAATTGCAACTGCTTGTCATACACGTTGAACCTTATATATACACAGCACTGTTCCTCTGATTAACTTGACACATAGTTCAAATGCAGTGATGGGATGGCTCACAAGTATTAGTAGAACTTTGACACTTAACTTTGATATCATCTGGGTTTTTCTGTTGGGTTTTTTGAGTTTGGGGACAGGAGGGGGAGCAGGCAGGCATTTTGTTCAGAATGTGCTTCCAATGTGTACTTTCACTTTAGTTAAGTAGAATTACTTCAAACACTGCCAAGATTTCTGTGGAAAGGTTCTGTTACTTTGATTGTTACTTAGCTTCCCTATTCCTTCCTCACTTCAGTGAGAATTTGCATTAATGAAGTTGCTTCAAAGGATACTGAATATAGCTTCCATTTAATTTCAAGAGATGCCATTTCATATCACTTGCCATTTGAAATCTGTAAAGATGAATTTTGCTCCATGAATTTGAAGAGAAGATACACTTTTATGGAGACCTTTTAAGTGAACCTTGACGATCTTGCAGTTAAATTTGAAATCTGCTCCAGAAAATGTCTATCAGTGTTTCACACAGTTACAGATAAAAGTAATGTGAATGATGGCATCACTGTGAAATACCTGTGAGGGAAAAAGTAATGCATGATAGTTGGCTGAAACTTTTTTTGTTTCCCAGTTAGAGAGTTACAATAAAATAGTGGTTGCAGAAATGGGTCAAAAGTCAGGACACTTGGACCTGACCTCCAAAACACATTTCAGAGAAGATGATCCTGTTACTTTATTGATCACCTCTATGAGTGCTTATGATTGCGAACTCAGGTGGACAATATTTGGGTTAAACATAATGCTTTCTGCCAGCTGCATTCTCAGCATGGTGCACTGTTCAAAAAGAGAGTTCAAAATTGAATAAACCACATATTAGAAGCAAGGGTCTTGGAGAAACCCTTTTGAGCACTCACATTAGTTGATAAGTTCTGAACTATGTTGCATAAGATATGTGAAGAACCAGATTATTTTAAGCTACCATATAATTTTTTAAAAGCCAAGTGTTTTCAGATTCCAAAGTCAGACTTAAACGATTAATTTCAAGGTCCTTTATTCACTTTTCCTGTTGTTCCAATGCCTCTTTCAAATTCTCTGTTGGAGAAGGTATCACAGTACGGTTGTGATAGGGCAGGAAGCAAAGAAAGGCTCTTTCAACATCTGGCCCCTGAGCTATGCTGTCAAAATTCTCACACCCCCACCAGCACCCGGGTAAGGACTCTTCAGATGAAAATGTGCCTGCTGAGAGGCCTTCTGTAAGTCATCAAATTAAAGTCATTATCTCAGAACACCAAGAATACAGCGATTTGCACATCTATGAGGTGATGGAGGAGAATGGCGAGAGCTTTGCATTAAGCAGGTAAGCCTGGAAGCCTCATGAGGTATTGTTCTTCTCTTACAGTAGTGCAAATTGAGATGTGGGAGGATTGAGTGGATTGGACCTGAGGCCAAATCCTGTAGATACATAGTTGCTTAATGATTCAGTGAGGTTCCTACTGAAAATACTGTTGGATACCTAACTTCCCTTGTTACAGAGCAATATGCATGCAATTGCCTTTTCTGAATCCCAAGACTGTTACGTAGAATTAGGGCCATGGGTGAGCTGAAAGAACCTAAAGATTTTCATTCTGCTGAAAGTAAACTGCAGGTTGTGTGTGCTGTGTCTTCCTGTGCTCTGAAATTTGCCTGATTTGTGGTGTATCTGGTTCATCAAAAGGCATTGCCCAGTTACTCCTGTTGGATTCCAGCTGCAAATAGTAGACAGTAACTTTGAGTATGTGCAATCTTTAATTGATTGAGCTTTTTTATTACATTCTTCATTAGCATACAGAAGTGCTCTGTTTTTTCTTCTTCATCCAGCTGCCTTGTTGGGGACAAGACTTAAGCTCAAGCTGTACTGTTTGTTCTTTTTCCTCTTGCCATCTTTGAACGTTTTCAGGTGTTCCCCCAAGATGTAATTTGCTCATAAGCATGAATAGATGTTTGCTTACCTTTGCATTTGCTGTTTCAGGAGTCATACAAAAGCTGCAGACCATCTTTCCTAAATAAAGTTTTAGCTTTACTAGTAAAGTACTATGAAAGCTGAGGCCTTACGTGGTGGAAGATTTTGAGTCTTCAGCTCAGCTGATAAGTTTCTTTTGGAATGGAGTAAATTCATTTTACTTGATGTCATGGAAAGGCAACTGAGTGATCCATAGTTTGTCTCTGTTAGTTGTCCACTTTCTTGCAGTCTGCTTTGGTATTCACATAGGAGATAATCTTCCTGCACAGATAAAAGACTTTGAAGGTGTAACAGGAATCAGAACTGCAGACTTCTGTCATTTCTTTGTTCTCTCTAGAGGCATGGCCAAAATGTGTATTTGGAAATTGGTATTTCTTTATCTGGAAATTCCTATTTCTAGAATAATGGGGCTCTGTATTTTACAGACCAGAAGTGATAAGCAGTGAGGTATGAAAATGAGGTGTTACTGGTGTTAAGTAAATAATGTGATGTGTATCCTTAACAGCTTTAATAGGTGTTAAATTACTTTTGGGTTTTATGATTCAAACGATGTAGTTTCATGTATAACACAGAGCCATAGTCACTTGAACTGAAACTTACATGGATCCCTCTGGGATGGATTTTCAGTTCTTTTAAGCTGTGCTATTGAATGTCAATATATGTGGGAAGGTTGCCTTCCACTTAAAGGGTTTAGTGGAAGGGTTTTTTTTCTTACTAATTACTCCTCTGAGATGAGCCTTCCATGCCTTCAGCTTATGTGGAAACAGTCTTTATATGAATGTAGAAATACAGGTTTAACTTACGTTATTTTCACTGCTGTATTGAAAAACCTTAGCTCAGTTTCAAATAAATTGTCTTCAAAGAATTGGGCTTTTGGTGTTCCTGGCTACTCTACTGTCATCTGTATTGCACACGATGTGATTTCTTGATTCCATCAGAAACTGTGTGTGCATGATAATTGTTGAAGGCACATACCCAGCTTTGCAAGTCTATCCTACTCTTGTGGCAGGTGGGGCCAATAGCCACTCCAGGGCCTCATCAGGAACAGCATCACATCATGTACAGGTTGAGGATGTGATCCTTCTTTTCCTGTCAGCACTGGGGAGGCCACAGCTGGAGTACTGGGTCCAGACCCTAGCTCCCCAGTATATTAGGGACTGCAGTGAAGAGCCATGAAGATGCTGAATGGTTTGGAGCATGTGAGCTACATGGAAAGGATGAGAAAACTGGAGTTGTGCAACCTGGAGAAGAAAAGGCTCTGAAGCTTCTTAGCCATGTGTTTACCTGTAGGGAGATGTGAAGGGGGAGCCAGGATTATCTTGGTGGTGCCCAAGGGCAGGCCAAGAGGCAATAGATACAAACTGAAATACAGGAAAATAAATGTAAGAGGAGGGAAAGAAATCATCCAAGGTCAGATGCTGGAGCAGGTTCTCCAGAGAGGCTGTAGTGTCTCTGTCCCTGAAGATAATTAAAACTGGACACATCCCTAAGCAACCTGTTGACTGAGCCTGTCTGAGTAGATGATTAGACTAGAGGATGTCCCTGTGGTGTGTTGACTGTGCCTTGACACTAGGTACTCAGCAAAGGTGCTCTATCACTCCCCTCCTCAGCTGGACAGGGGATAGAAAATGCAACTCAGCGGGTTGAGATATGGACAGGGAGATCACTCAGTGGACACAGCTTTTGAAAACTAATTTACTGCCAATCAAATCAGAGTAGAATAAGAACAAATTAGAAAACCTTTATTCACAGTCCTCCTTTATTCCCAGTCTTAACTTCCCACTTGATTTTTCTCTACCTTCTCTACAGTGGTGCAAGGGCATGAGGAATGGGGGTTGCAGTCAGTTCATTGCACATCTGTGCCACTCTTTTCTCAGGGGGAGGTCCATCACACTTCCCCTGCTTCAACATGGGGTCCCTCCCATGGGGGACAGTCCTTCACAAACTTTTCAATGTGAGTCCTCCTCACAGGCTATAGTTCTCCATGAAATGCTCTAGTGTGGATCTCTTCCACAAGGTGTAGTCCTTCAGGAACAAACTGCTCTGGAGTCTGTGCCCTATGAGCTCACAAATCCTGCCAGCAAACCAGTCATAGGACAAGGGGCAGCAGGTACAAACTAGAACACAGAAGGATTCACTTTAACTTTTTGTTCTTTAAAGTACAAAAAGTTTAAAGGAAAAGTTTAAAAAGTTTAAAGTAAAACTTTTTTACTTTAAAGGTGACAGACTGGAATATGCTGCCGATAGAGGTTGTGGAGTCTTCTCTGGTGTCTGCAGCACTGTTGCTCATATTTTTTATCACTTCTCCATCTGCTGTTCTGTAGCATGTGCTGGGTTCTTTTCTCCTTAAATACGTTATCTCAGAGGTGCTACTACCATCACTGACTGACTCAGCCTTGGCCTGTGGTAGGTCCATCTTGCAGCCAGCTCGCATTGGCTCAATCAGATGCTACAGCTTCTCACAGAAGGCACCTCTGTAGCATTCTCAGCACCAAAACCTTCCCATACAACCCCGATACAGTCACCAAGGGCCACTTCCAACCTTGTCCATTCTGTATAACAAGAGAGAAGTAATGGATCCGAGGTGAATTCAGGTAAGGTCAGAGTGTAGGGCTTGGAGAAGGAATCTGGACGACAGTCAAGCTGGAATGATGTAGTGACTCTCTTCGAGAGGAAGAGGGCAATGTTCATGAGTTGCCGGTGTAGTTGCCGCGGATGAAGAAGCTTCTGTTACTATGTAAGGGTATCAGGAAAAAAAAAAAAAAAGGATTAACTGTACTGCTGCAAACCTATGAAGGCTGGCAGCAGGGAGAACTGTAGCTTCTGCTCAGAGGTGTCTAAAATACGGCTTGAATTTCCTGTCATCTCCCTGGTGTTTCTCTCCCCTGCTATTGAGCCAGCAGCTGAAAATTGGGTTGTGTTTTTTTCACGCTGATAATGCTTTATCAAATAGGTATTGAGTGCTCATCTCTTGCTTTTAAGAGCTGCTTGAGTTAGTGACTGGAATTGTAGCTGCCTCCGGGCAGCTGTGGGAGAAGCAGTAATGTGCGCCAAGTTTCAATTGCCCTTAATCCCAAATCTTTGCAGACGAAAGCTTATCTGGTATTGGGGTGATGGCATATGCGGGTGTGTGTGTTGGGTTTTGGTGGTTTGGGTTTTTTGTTTGTTTGTGGGTTTTGTTTGATGGTGATTTTTGGTTTGACTTTTAAGTTGAATTGATAAATGGGTTAATGCCACTTCAAAACTTCATGCAGTTTCTTTCTGAAACTCTACGCAGAACCAGGTGTAAAAATGTAATCTCCAGAAGTAATACTGACCAACAGCCTGGAACACTGATCTCTGCACACAGTCACGGCTATAACACGGTGCCTGAAGAACGGATCTCCGTGGGTGCTTCCTTGCACCCACTCAGTTTTTTACAGACGCCAACGGCTGACTTGGAGCAGAGGTATCTCTCTCTTGTGAGTTTGGTTTATCTCCTACTCTGCATTTGCCTTAGAGCGATGAGACCAAGTTAAAATGTTATTAAAATCCTTGTTCTTGTATTTGCTTCCCGCCCCGGCGGCACGGCCCCACTCGTTGCCACAGCCGCTCCCGGCTGCCTCCCCACACTGCTCAGGCAGGAGGAGCCCCCAGGGCTTTCTGTGCCGCAGTGGGTCACGTAGCCCTCCTCTACCCCGCTGGAGCTCACCGGGCGGGAAGAAGGAACGAGGGTCGGGCAATGCGGTGTCGGTGTCCGCGGAGGGGCCGCGCAGGAGGTGCGGTGCCCTGGGGCGCAGTGTGGTGGCGGGGTCGGGTCGCGGCCTCTCTGCGATTTGGTTCTGTGCTCGGTGTGCGCGCACCGGGCGGTGCAGCGCCGTCCTGTCAAACTCCGGGAGGGGCCAAGTGAGCGGGGCTTCAGCAGCCGGGGTGGGCGCCGCCGGGGGCTCGCATCAGGTCGCGTAGCATCTGCTGGTGTTTGAATTGTCTGCTTGTAGGGTTATTGGAAAGTAACTGGCTTCTCGGGATTCCTTGCCTAATCAGAGGTGTTACCTCCTCCTCTTCCCCCAGTGTCNAAAAAAAAAAAAAAAAAACAACCCAAAAAAACCACAAACCAACCCCAACCAAAGCAGAACCCACCCAGTCTGTGAGCAGCCCACACCAGCCCCTGAGCTTCGCAGTGACTGCAGGGAAGAGCTGGATCAGGGCAAAGATGAAGGATAGGCGCGGGGCTGAGCTCCTTGTCCTGAACGATTTGGTGCCGGACGAATCGTCGGGAAGCCGGAGTGATGCACCGAGCGCCGCACCCCGCAGCGTGAGAGGGGATAAATAAACCCTGCAGCCGTGCGGGGGATGCGGAGGCGCTTGACCCACGGGGGAAAAAAAAAAAAATCCTCAAGGTGCGTTTGCTTCTGCCGGTCATTGTTGCTCTATGGAATTTCTTCTGCCCCTCGCGACTGACCAGATGTGGACCAAAGCGTTTCTAATATGAACTTTCTCTCTGGGATCTGGTGGTCTCTTCCTCTGGTCTTGGTCTGGACGACCCCACCAGTCACCTCCTCATGGTGGTAAGATGTGCAATTCCAGGAATTTTTATTTGCTCTTGGGGAAGGTGGGGTCGGATTAATTGTAAATCAGGGAAGCGTGGGGAAGCCTCTCCCTCTAAGGCTCGTACAAGCGGATCTCGCTGCTGCCAGCTGCTCCCGACCAGAAAGCCCGGCATTAAAGCATCGAGTTTAGACTGTCTTGGCATCTCCTTCTGTAGCCTGTTCCTGCTTCCCGGCCTCCTCCGCATAAGCATAAGGTGCTGCGGAGGTTAAGTGGGGCTGTCAGGAAGGCTGAAGGGTGCGGAGGGACCCCGCCTGCCCGGCTTGTCCCGGTGGGGCCGCGGTGTACCGCCCGGCAGGCGCTTCCCGGGAGCGGCGGGGCCGCCAGAGGGAGTGGGAGGAGGGCAGGCTGAGGGGAACACGCCCGAGGGGCGCGGATGTAGCGCAGCGGCTGGCAGCCAGCTTTCCGCGCCCCGGCGGCCCTGGGAATTGGCTACAGCAAGCATTTTTTTTTTTTTATTGTTAACGAGGTTTTTTTCCGTTCTCCCTCGCCCTCCCCAGCCCCTCCCTCCTCCAAAGCTTCTCCTCGCTGAACTGCTAAATGCAAAGGGCGGAGAGCCCCGTGGGCAGCGCGGGAGGCGACTTTAAACGACATCTGATCTGTGTGGGGCGTCTAAGGGAGCTGCAAAACGGGTCCGTGTCATGGGTTAAAACGGAAACACAAACCTCCCCTCAAACTGGGGACACTAACCAAGCCCAGACTGAAAAGTCTTGGCGCAGAAGAGGGGTTAAACTGCTTCTTATAAACAGGGGGAGCACATTAAACCTTGACACTGGGAAAGGTGGGATCAAAGCCTGACATGTAAGACGGAGCATATTTCAGTAAAATTAGTGCCATGGCTTTTTGTCACGGTGTCTTTTTAACTGCCACTTAAACACGTTTGTTTTTTGTTTTGGTGGGGTTTTATTGACTCACGGTTTTAACAATTTTATGATTGTATAAAATAAAGTGACATTTTCTTCTGTTTGATCCCTTCAAAGCACACCGATAGTAGTTTGGGTTTCATAAAAAGGTACCTTTCGAAACATTTCAGGACTAATAGAGACCATCTGGATACAGATGATGTAATTTAGTTTTTGTCAAGGTTTGTTGGGTTTTGGGTCACTGGTTTTCGGGGTTTTATAAGTACTGCACAGCGAGATTTGGGGTTGTCCTAAATGTTTCACGTTATTAAAACCACAGCAGCAGGGGCTGGTTTTAAAGGATTTCTACCGACAAGACAGCTATGGGTCCGCCAGAGGTAGGCTCCAGCCTGCAGACGGGGCGCTTAAGAGCTCTCTTTGAACGGACGAATGCCCGGGGGCGGCCGTGGGCCCCCGGCGCTGCCCTACCTCTTCCCTCCCGCAGGTACATGGGAGCCGTGGGCTCGTCGCGGGTAATGTGCGACAACGTACCGGGCCTGGTGAGCCGACAACGGCAGCTGTGTCGACGGCACCCTGAGGCCATGCTCTCCATCGGCCGCGGAGTGGCCGCCTGGACGGCCGAGTGCCAGCACCAGTTTCGCCAGCACCGCTGGGACTGCAACGCCCTGGAGCGAGGACAACGCCTTCTCGGCCGCGTCCTCCTGCGCAGTGAGTCCGGCGGGGCGGGGTGTGGCGGGGCGTGGCCAGGAGGGACTGGGTGTGGCGCGCAGCCCCTCCTGCCTCCGCTTGGCTCTCGCCGCGGCGCCGCCTCCAAGGGGGTTTGCGGAGAGTCGAATAAGGGCTTAAAGGGGTTTAGAGGCGGTCGGCGCTAGTGCTTGGCGCCGCCGGGCACAGTCCCTGGCGCTGGGGCAGCAACGGCATGCGGTGGCCCTCGTCCTGTCTTCCCTATTCCTAGAAGCAGTGAAGCTTCGTTTTACATTTCAGGGGGAAGGGGAAGGGAAATGCAAAATCATCCTAGGGTCTTACGTTGGCAGGACAGCACATACGGTAATGAGACATGCTGCTTTGTTTAAAAACCTGTGTCACAGCAGAAAGACACGAAGAAGGTGTAGAAAGTGGATTCTGGTATATTAGGGGCTGATCCTGCAGTTCCCGACTTCGCATTTTCTGGTGCATAATGAACCCCAAACTGAGGCACAAGGATGCAGTAGTTGGGCAGAGGGCTTTCCGGTACAGCCCACTCTGGCTAGGGAGGCTGGTGCTCAGAGGGAGGGGCATCCCAGCGTGCTGGAATGGCAGACAGCAACCCCTTATGCAAGCCGATTTCCGATGGAAGTGCAGCAGCAGGTGCAGTGCCATCAGGGCTGTGCTGCCTGTGAGGAGTGGAGTCTGCCCCTGTGCTGGGGCACTGCTGCCTTCTGGGCCTTCAGCCTTCTGCGGGTGCTGCAGCAACTGATCTCTCAGATCAGGCTCTGGGAGAGATAAGCCAGGACCCATTTGATAGGGGTGAGCCAGACTTGTACAGACCCTGAGCAGCTGGGTGCTACAGTGTGCTTCTCACCCTGGGCAGAGGGTGGTTAAGCAGAGTGGTGTTGCCACCTAAATGTTGGATTATGGCATCTAGGCATCTTCAGGCAGCTTGCTCCATTTGATCTATTAGCATGCCAAGATGTCCCTAATAAAGTGATAAATGTACTGAGGTTCTTCTAAACTACATCTTTTTTCACCTCATGGCACACCCGGGCACAGCTGTGGTGCACAGGTGGTGGGGCTGACTCCGCCCTGGCACTTGGGTCCTTGAGATTTAACAAGTACTATCTGAGACAGCCTCTCCAGGCTGTGAGCATGGAGGCACTCACAAAGAGTGGGGAATGAAGGTACCCCAAGGCTGCTGTCCCTGCAGTAGGAATGGGAAGGTGGTTAGATGACACTGAACATACTGACCCAAGCAGTGGAATTTCATCCATAGAGCTTCATTTGGTTCCAGACTCCACTACTGGTAAGCAGTTTGTTCCTGTAACTGGCTTCATCTTCCCTCAGCAATCATTTTTGAGTAACCAGTGACATCATCCATCAGCTGAGGTTTTCAATGAGGTTTGACATTTAGGAAAAATACGTCTGGCAGAACATGGCCTAATTCTGATGAGGCTATTCCATAAAACAGTAAAAATGCAATTTTTCCAAAAGTCAGATCTTCACTGTTAGCTCATGGGACAGAATTAAGGCATCAGGCTTCTGAACTCTACACTGAGACTGAGCAGACAGTGATTGCAATAGGAACTATCACTTGATATTGCTGTAATTTGAAATGAAATGGTTTTGATTAGTTTAATAAACTGAGATGAAACATTTATCATCTTTCAGCAACATCAAGTATTTCTTTTAAATTAGCACTTTTTCTGATGTTTTGGTGTTTCTGAATAGATTTTCTCATAAGTAAGTCTTCAGAAGAACGTGATTTGTCACAAGCTGTGATGTTTCCTGCCTGATTTTGCAGGCAGTGAAGGGAAGGCAGGATTCACAGAATTACAGAATGATAGAGGGGTCGGAGTGACCTCTAGAGATCATTTAGCCCAACCTCCCTGCCACAACAAGTTCATCTAGGGAAGGGTACACAGGAACATGTCCTGGTGGGTTTTGAAAGTACCCAGAGAAAGAGAGTCCACAACCTCTCAGAACAGCCTGTTCCGGTGCTCTGTCACTCTCATGGTAAGGAGATTTTTCCTCATGCTGAGATGGCACTTACTGTGTTCCAGTTTGTATCCATTGCTCCTTGTTCTATCACTAGACACCAGTGAAAGGAGACTGTTCTATCTCCTTGACATTCACCCTTAATGTATTTGTAAACATTAATCAGATGCACTCTCAGTCTTTTCCAGAGCCCCAGGTCTCAGTCTTTCCTCATAAGACAGATGCTCCAGTCCCCTAATCATCCTTGTGTCTCTCCATTGGACTCTTTCCAGTAGGTCCCTGTCTCTTGAGCTGGGGAGCCCAGAACTGGACACAGTACTCCAGATGAGGCTCCACTAGAGTAGAGTAGAGGTGGAGGAGAACTTACCTCAGCCTCCTGGCTACACTTTTAAAGCACCCCAGAATACCAGTGGCCCTCTTTGCCACAAGGACACATTGTTCTCAGGGTCAATTTACTGTCCACTAGGACTCCAAGGTCCTTCTCTGTGGAGCTGCTTTCCAGCAGGTCAGGCCCTAACCTGCACTGGTGCATGGGGTTATTCTTGCCCAAGTGTAGGCCTCTACACTTGTCCTTGTTGAATATCATTACGTTCCTCTCTGCACAACTCTCCAGCCTAGCCGGATCTCACAGCCTTCTCGTGTGTCAGCCAAACCTCACAAAGTTTGCAAGCTTTTAGTTGCCATTTGCCAAAGGTTTGCACAGCATATGGAAGTTCAGTGCCCACTGCTACTGGAATAGAAACAATAAATAGTAAGTTACAGGGCCTAATGCTGCCCCTCAACAGAATTGTATAACATCGTCAGATAACATTCTCTCTTGTGGGTCCTGCTTTACTGTGCAAGGTTGCTGGAAGTCCTCCAAACAGGTCTTTTTCACTGCTAGTGGTCTTAGATACTGCATGAAAATCTACTTCTCATTCTTTTCATGCTAAAAACTTTTAAAGTATGAAAATACTCCCATTACCAGAAATAGAGTTGTGCCAATAAAACATAGCTCTCTATCATAAATTACTATATATTTAAGTAAACTTGAGCAATTACTACATTGAAATATGTACCTGATAATGCAAGAGTAAGCATAGTCTTGAAATCATGTTTGGTATAATAAAGTATCTAGTTAAGATAAGGGAAGACTGCCCCAGCAGCTGGTGTGTAGAAGTCAGAGCTGCAGAGCCTCAGGCATGACACAAGCAGTGACATTGATTTAATGGAACTTGTTTGTGTGGATTATGGTTACTGGGCTTGGTTCTAGGCAGAAAACCTTAATTTGTTTTCAGAACATAACACCCAAGATTTCTCCCTGCTGCCTTTTAAGCAGGCAAGTTTATTCCAAGTACCTCAAAGAGGAAAAGCTAGTTTCTAAAGTTATTTGCAGTATTTGGCAACGTATGTGTAGTTCCCATGTCCTTATTTAAGAATTTCTTAAACCTATCTCTGAGATAGCACTTCATTTATTTTTCCAAATCTGTGAAACATGATAGCAATAGCAGCTGTCCTGTTCACATATCTGAACAAAACAACAGACCTGTGAAAGTATATATTAATCAATATCAGAACCAAACATTTCATGTTTCCAACTCTCAGGCTTTATTGATGAGCTTTTACCAGGGAGGGGTCCAAGTTTGAGCCATGACTAATTCTGGCTCCAGGGAATGTGTATTTGTGTGATTTCAGCCCAGTTTTATCTTTTGCTCAGCAAGAAAGTCCAGGCTAACTGGCTGGGTTTAGGATAGCCTCACAGACAAACTACCACAGTGGGTTTTAAAGCAATTTTTTTGTTTGTTTCAGGTAGTCGGGAATCTGCTTTTGTACATGCTATCTCCTCTGCTGGAGTTGTTTTTGCCATCACCAGGGCATGTAGCCAAGGGGAGCTGAAATCCTGCTCCTGCGATCCCAAGAGGAAAGGCTCTGCCAAGGACAGCAAGGGCCATTTTGACTGGGGTGGTTGCAGCGATAACATTGACTATGGCATTAAATTTGCCAGAGCCTTTGTGGATGCCAAAGAACGGAAAGGAAAAGATGCAAGAGCACTGATGAACCTTCACAACAACAGAGCTGGAAGGAAGGTGGGTGTCCATCCAGCAGATGCCTGGAGATGCCCTCAGATACCTCTCATGGGTCTGAGGCAGGTAATATTTGTCCTGAGCTGACTGATCTCAGCAGTTAGGAAGAACTATGGGATGAGTAGAGCCTGAGATGCTGTTTCTGTCTCACAGGGGAGATCAGTGTGGCAGAGATCTCCAAGCAGACTGATAGAAGTTGCATAATGGTGCTTCTGTTGGAGTCAGTGTAGTGGCTCCATGTGTGGGAAGTTCAGCACCAGCTCAAATCATTGCAGAGTCAGTTTGGATGGAGGTTTTCTTTTGAGCCTAATGCTTATATATGGAGCTTTACTTCTGGTTCATATAGAATAGAAGGTTCTTAGGGGAAGCTGAAGATCACACTGAAGACCTGGCTTGACTAATAAAGAGCAAGTTGAAAACATATGGAAGAAAGACCCCATCCCGTCCATTCCTGTATATGTAAGATAGACCTAAACAGAAAATGAGCAGAGATGAAGTGCAATTATTTAACTTTTAAAGAAAATAATTTAAAAATATGTGTCCCTGCAAGAGGCATTGGCCTTGGGGCATGACATGCTCTATACAAATCCCTTTTTAAAACACTGTATGAAAACACCACTCTCCTGAATTTTAGGCAAAAAGGTATTTACTTTTTTACTGTGGTTGAGTAGGAGTAGTTAGTGGGTGTAATGCCCACTGCTGGTGCAATGACTGAGGAATACATGCACTAGTATTTTGTGGTGGTAGCTGCGAATAGTAAGAATAGTAGATGAAACTGGAAATTGCTGTTTCACTATTCAAAACATACCTAAAATTTGCTACACCCATGACACCTGAAATAATATAGAAAAATATTTTATGGTGCTAGATCAGGCACTTCTAAAATGATTTGCAAGCCCTTCTTGTTTCATGTCTTTAGTTTTCTTTAGCATATATTCAGTGGGATGTGAAATAATTCTATATTAACTAGCTCTTACTAGAAGAAAAGACCCAATTTTAATGGATTACAATGCAAGTAGGTGATTTTTTTTCCTGATAAATATTTCTCCTTCAACATCTTTCCTCATCCTGTTCATTACCAGCAGGTGTAATTAGTCTGCAATATAGACAGGTGAGGCTATGCAGATGTGTGTCAGACATCTGCAATGGTATGGCTGCATTTACCTTACTGTCCAAAAGAGACTGTGGTCTGCAACACGAGCAAAGGTTTTAGAGACATGAAATATCTCCATGCTGGGAAGCACTTTCTGTGATAACCGAGTATCTTTTGAAATTTAAACAGTTGCCAGATAATAAGGTAGTACTGGTAAGCAGGTAAGCTTTTTAGAAAAGACCAAGAGACTTTAATCAATGTGGTAAATTATAAAATAATCAACACATTCTCGTGTGCCCTAGGACCCGCTTTACAGAAAACCATGCTGGTTGGTACCTACTGTGCAACAGCACAGGCTTAACTTTGCAGGGATCTCACTGCCTCAGCCTACCTACAAGCCTGGCATTCAGGTCTGGGTAAGACCAGGTGGGCCCAGAGCTTTTTCAGACCCCCAAAAAGGGGTGTCAATAGATTTCTTTCAAAACTAGAGTATCGATATTTTACTAATTAAAAAATACACAGAATAAATACTTAAAATATTCTCATCATAACAAACAGTGTGCTGTGTATTCTATAGGAACATCACTGGCAAAGCAAAAGTCCTACATTCCTGTGGGCTTCTTCCACTCTTACAGCAAGTTGTCTTCAATGTATAAGTAGTTAAACTGATTTCTACTCAGATAATTAAAACCGAGCATCTGCTTAAATCCCTGTTTTGTGATAATACCATTGACAAGGAAGTGGGGCTGTGGGAATGTCAGTGCCTTCTTTGAAGTGGTCCTATTGTTTACAAGTTGGAAAGAAAATTTAAAGTACTTTGGTTTTCTAATACATTCTTGCTTTATTACTAAGTGCTTGACTGGAAAATGCTACCCCGCTGTGTGTTAGCCTCACTTGCAGTCACAGATCTTTCCTCTCTCTTATCTCCCTCCTGTCATGCTGTTCCTCTTGTACAAATTAAAAAATGTTCCTGTTTCTTCAACTCTTCAGGTGTAATATTTATAGATCAAATATCCATATCTTTCAGAATTAGGAGTGAATCATTTATTGTATACGAACCCATCTATTGGTGTCCAACATCATGTGGACAGCTTAAATATCTGAGATTAAACTGGAGTGGCTTTAAAGCTATCCAGGCACCAAGTTCCAGACATTTTGCATAGATCCGATGCCTAGCCCCAGGTATGATGCTTTTCACGGTCTCTGTAAGGTCAGTTAAATATAAAATGCCTCTGAATTTCTGAGCAACATTTGAAATAGTATTCAGGGCAAAGGGTAACTTCGTGAAGGTGGGCTAGATAGGGTCAACACGAAGGTACTTCAGCTGACAGGGGGTACCCCTACCTACCAATATGCGGAGTGATTCTGTCCATTGCCCAGATCGTTTTCTCCTGTCCAGTCTGTGTCTTAGCCTTATGGGCCGTCTAGGTCCTTGGGATGACTGACAGGAACAAAGAAGGTAAGCCCACCCGTCGGAGGATTGCGATTATGGTTGAGTCAAGCAACCAGCACAGACCAACCACGTGGGGATGACTTCTTGCTACCAGTGGGTGTCACTACAGACCGTGCTTTGGAGACCCATTTGCGAGCCTGGCATTACAGGGTGAATGGAAAAGGGCTAAGGAGCATACATCATAGTTTGCTTTACCTGTGTGTATTTTACTGCGTTTCTAAACAGGCTGTGAAGAGGTTTTTGAAACAGGAGTGCAAATGTCACGGTGTGAGTGGATCATGCACTCTAAGGACCTGTTGGCTGGCCATGGCAGACTTTAGGAAAACAGGAGATTATCTGTGGAAGAAATACAATGGAGCGATTCAGGTGGTCATGAATCAAGATGGCACGGGTTTCACTGTGGCTAATAAGAGATTTAAGAAGCCAACTAGGAATGACCTGGTATACTTTGAAAGCTCTCCAGACTACTGTATCAGGGACAGGGATGTAGGTAAGCCTCTATCCTTATATGTGAATGGTTTTATTTCAGACATTTGTACTTTGAAGGTAAAAAAATATTATTATTTTGTGTGCATGTATAAAAATCCATTCATGTAACCATCAGAAGACAGGCAAAATGATGTTTTGGAAGGACTGTTCTCTACATGAATAATAGCTCTTTGATATCCCTAGGTGTACAACAGCCAGTTGTTCTAATAAAATTCAGCAGTTTCTTCCAAATGCTATCGAGCCCTGGAAACACTGCAAGGCAAAAGCTGCTTTTAGGACAAGTTTGAGTTATGCTTTGGAGGCAGGTCCATACCCTACACATACTTGTATCACACAGCTCACTGCAGAGCTGCCAAAGGTAGCTAGATCAACTTAAAGTCCTTTGATGTCCCTATGAAATCAGCTCCTGTTGCATTGCTTCTCTTTCATATAGTTATACTGATGTTGCAGACATGCAAGAGACCAGAGTCCTGCTTTATCTGCACATTCCCCACAGCTCACTGTAGACCATGGTCCTCTTAGTTGTAGACAGAATCACAGAAACATTCAGGTTGGAAAAGACCCTCAGCATCACCACATCCAACCGAGAACCCTACTCTACAAGGTTCATCCTGAAGTACCACATCCAAACAGTTTTTAAACACATCCAGGGTTGGTGATTCAACCACCTCCCTAGGCAGCCCATTCCAATGCCTGACCACTCTTTCTGTGAAAGTTTTTTTCCTCATATCCAGTCTAAACCTATCCAGTTGCAGCTTGAGGCCGTTCTCTCTTGCTCTGTAACTGATTACCTTTGAGAAGAGACCAGCACCAATCTCTCCACAACATCATTTCTGGTAGCTGTAGACAGCGATAAGGTCTCCCCTCAGCCTTCTCTTTTTCAGATTAAACAGCCTCTCCCCATTTATTGGTAAGGTAGAAAATTCAGCAGCTTGGTGCAAACTGTGCTTCCATCAGTCTATGCAGCTGTTGGTAATGCAGTGAGAGGAAGCTGGGGGATGTTCAGGTGGATGAAAGAATAGAGGTTGATGTGGCACAACACACTGCACCAGGTGACACACTGCATCAGCTGACGCAGCTTAGGAGACAATGTTGGCTCCATCCATGATAACGGTCATGTTTTCTGAAGACGTATGCCAGCCCTAGTGGGAAGAGGTAAAGTTTAAGGGCTGCTATTAACATAGAATTTTTCTGTTTTCAGAGATTTCAGTAGGGACACACTAAACAGTGCTACAGGATTCAAGGCACTGCCAAGCGCCAAGAATCCTGCTTAGAGGTTCTTGACCTGTATATAGTATTTCCTGATGTGACAATTAAAAACTAGCAACCAGAAAACCAGAAATTTGGAAGAGAAAGCCAGACTGAGTAATGTATGGAAGATGCTGTGGAACTAATTAATGGGTTGTATAATGTACCAGATTGCACCCGGTATGACATATCCATAAGTATCTGGATAGCAATGGGGATCAACTCTTTTTGGCACTGCTGTGTATTTACAGTCCAAGTTTACTTGGAATAAGCATTACAAAACAATTGTACTTAAATAAGAACAATATGTGAAATTCTGGTCATGTACTGTTGACTTCAGTGAACCCGGAATTTCATCCAGTACACTTATGTTGTACAGTGTTTCTGGTTCATTGAGTAGTCAAGGTAATTATAAGTGTTATTTATGGCTTTTGCAGGTGATGCTTATTCCCTGTACAAGCACAGCTTATTCATTGAATAGTGACTGGTATCATGAAGTCCAGTACTTGAATCCAAGTGGATAAATGGTCATATTGTGGCATTGTGCAGAGACTAACTTTGCAGATCAGGGTTTATTCAATACTTTGTTTCTTGAAGTTGCCTCATTCATTGGGAAAAAAACCCATGAATTCTCCACACGCATACCGCCTCCCCCCCCGAATGAGAACCTGTACACAACCCCTTTCTGTGTCAGAAAGCCATTTAATAATCTCTTTGTGCTTAAGCCTTGTCTTATCTGTCAGTCTGGTTATCATAGAGGAAAGCAGGCATTTTTCACCGTGATGTGTTATGTGCACTTTCCTGACGCTGTCAAGCCTGCTCAGAGATGGCAGAGTCTGACGCATGCTTTGGCTCAGCTCAAGATAAGGCTGTGGTTGAGGTGGTGTTACTTTGCTGCCCAGAATTCAGAGAATGTGGCTGTTTGGAAGAGCACATTTTTGGCAAGCTGCAGTAAACTTTTATCAGGATGTGGGATGCCCTGCCTCTCACATGGAGCAATGCGAGTATCAGATGAACAAAATCTGATCTGGCTTTGCAAGAGGTAATTTCGGCAACTGAGCAGTGGGTTTTTTTTCTTCATTACCTTTGGTTTGCCCTGATGAGTGCTCCAGAGCATTAGCTTTGTTAAATGACTGGAAAATAACTGAGATTGTGGATGTGGGGAGCATCTCAGTGTCAACTAAACCTAATACCATGGTGCTTTAATGTGTCCTTGAACACAGTTCTATTTTTCATTCTCCATGGAATTCAAGTAATTTAGTGCTCAGGAGGAAATACACATATGGAGATTGGTTAGTATTGGGACCAGTGAAGGATTCCCAGAGTAATTGCATGAAGTGGCACAACTTGAACCAGGAGACAGCTTCAGAACTGTAAAACAGCTAAACCAGTGTCCTCTGTGGCTTGGGTGTGCTAACACATATTAGCCAGTAAATTAAAGGTAATCATCAATGGCCTATCCAAAAACCCCACATATTTTGTCTTCTGCCACTGGAGCTTTAAATGCTGAGTCTTCTGTCTCCTGATGGTCAGCCACCCACTCAGTACACCCCTCTGGCTCTGGCAGTCTCAGGGAGGCAGCTGGACATACATACATGGGTCACCCCCACAATGTGAAAGGTGTGGTTGGTTGGTTGGTTTGATTGTTTTTTCCTAGTAGGACGGGGAGAGTCACTGCTTTCAGGAGAGAAAATCACTAGTAGTAATTCAGTAACAAGAGAAGATAACTCAATCACCTCTGTCTAGGTTAAGATTTCATGACTTTAAGAAAAGGATCAAAAGAAGATTTTTGGGAAGTGTTCAGAATTCACTTTACTCACATAGATATTAACATAATTTTTACTTACAATTTTATACTTGTAATTTGATAGGGGTAGGACATCCCAGAGGCCCTTCAAAAATCTTCTCACAAACTTACAAATTTTGCTGCACTTTGTATGACCTTCCCTTACATTATGATTGTAATTTTCCAGCTCCCCAAATCAATACAGGTATACCCAGGGCTATGCAGGGAGAGAGACCTGCTAGAAATGATAAAGCAGTAAAGAGAACACAAGTGGCGGTCCCCCTGTGATGTGCGCCATCTCTTCCCCTGAAAAAACCTTCTTGCTTGTCTGCTTACAGGCTGCTGCTAAGTGTTGAAAGACTGAGCAACCTGATCTGGTTGGGGATGTTCCTGCTTACTGCAGGGGGGTTGAACTAGATGACCTTTAATGGTCCCTTCAAACCCAGTGCATTCTGTATTTCTGTGACTGCTATTTGACCATCCATATAGACCAGGCTGATTGAAAGCTGTTGCAAGTTTTATCACGTTCTGAATGTATGGGTGGACAATGGATGGATGAGCAGAGACTGCTTCAGAGTTAAACCTTTGAGCAGCTCTAGTGTGGGCATTGTCAGCTTACTGGCTGAGACTTTGTTCATGAGGACCATTAAAGCCACATCACATCTTACGGCACAACCTCCCATTTTAAGAGAGATTTATTAAAACTCTATTGGTACGGAGCACGCAAAAAGCAGTGTTTGAGTAAAGCCTCTTCCTGCATGGACAACCCTACCAAAGTGTTAGAGCAAGCTGAGCCCAGCTACATGTGTTGTGGTGGTGCATATGGAGCAGAGAGGTTGTGCCCCCGAGTGTGGACACCAAGGTGGAGGTGATGTGCATTGGTGAGCATGTGTTGACTCTTTTCAACTGTTGTAGTTGCAACAAGGCTTCAGGAGTGTTAAGGTGGTAGAGCAAAAGGCAGGTCATGTCTGCACGTAGATGGTCTCAGACTGCTGCAACCCCCTGTGCCATGTGCTTCAAGTCATCCAGAGGTTTCTTCTGACAGTCACATGGTCCAGTAAACTGTTACTGCCTCTGCCTGTGCATGGAGTGTGGATTGTGTATCTGGATTGTGGTGGCCATCTCCTGTATCCCCAGCACCCCAGACGGGGCTCTACCGCTGTGTCTGAGGCTCCTCCGCATCTGGTATCCTAGTGCAAAACACTGTGGAGATGCATGTACAGTGCTGCAGGTGGGCCCATGGAGCTGGGCACTGTGTCATAAGCTACATGCCTAGGGTGATATGCTTCAGGTCCTTCACAGGTTTATTTTCCTGTTAGTTTATTTCCCTTGCTGCCCCATGTACGCTGCATTTTTAGATGAATGAGGCCAAGTCCAGAGTGAAAAAGAAATGCAAAACTAAAATATAGACTGCAAAGTATTGGTGTTGGGCAAGATGTGTTAGTATTTGAGGTATGTAACCCGTGGAGGGAAATTAGTCCTGATGTATGTCAAAAGCTCCTCACTGAGGTTAGCTGCATACAGGCAGTCCCTGTGCAACTTCTTGGCCTGTATTGCCCAATTTGCACATTGCAAACATGTTGGGTGCAGTCCCAGCCCTGTGGAAGCTGACAGTGGAACTTGCAATGACTTCCATCAGGGCAGCTGTCTTCCAAGCACAGTGCAGCAAGGGAGCAGTGCAGTTGCCCTGAGTGCCTCTGGGAGCTCAGAGGTTTTGACAGCTATTCAGTGGCTGTGAAAAATTATGAGACACATTTACTCTAAACTGGATCTGGAGAAGATGCTTTTATCAGCACATTGCTGTCTCCTAGTTGCTAGGCTAGGAAATTCCAGCCTCTTTAGGCAAGACTACCTGTGGTGTGGCTGTGCCTGTGCTCTCCAGCCCTACTGTAGTGGAGTGTTGTATATAGGTTACATGGGAATCTTGTATGCAGGTTACATGGCAATCTTTCTTGATTTGGAAAGTAGCTTCAGAGCTACATTTTGGTCACTAATTCCTTTTTTGTTGTTGTTGTTGTTGTTTTTTCCCTCTTCCTCCTAAAACACCTGTATAAAAACTAGTTTATTGTCACTGCTTGGTTTTTAAGGTGGAAGTCAAATAATGGTCTTTGTTGCCTGAAGCTGGATTTTTAATCAATAGAAGCAGAAGGGGAAAATCCCCTGTTATAAAGGCATAAGTACATCATAGTGCTTTAGGAATGGGAAAAATACTTTTAAACTTACTGTATGTTTGCTTAAGAAAACCAACTGTGCAAATCAAGAAGAAAGGGTTTGATGCATGGGCTGTAAAGCTGGCAGTATTAAAAGCTGTGGATGATTTTGCTGGTACAGTGTTGTGTGTCAGCATGGTAATTTCAGTGTGCAAAAGCTTTTTACAAGTTAGAATGTACTCCTGCCTCTGAAGTGACGAGGAGGTGTGTTACAGCTAGCAGGCAAAGATCAGAAAACTCAGATTCATTTTCCTTAGTGTCTTCTGCTGTCTTTGTTGCTGAGGTGTCTGAGTGCCCACTGAGGAGTGCAGTAACTTGCCTGTTGTCAGTTATTGCTCATTTTCTTATGAGAGAAGCCACAGAGGTGCTGAAGATGCTGTTTGAACTGTTTGAAAAGCATCAGTGTTGCTCAGAAAGCAAGCCTTTCTGTAACTGTGTTTTCTGTCACATTCTATGGATTATTTAGTCACTCACCCAGAGGCCTAGTAAATGTTGATGTTGTGTTGTGGGCAGTATCAGATGATACCAGCTGACTGTTAGTGGTTGAAATAAGTGTAAAGTCAGTGACAAACCCTGTTGTTGAAATCAGCAGGCATAATCCCACTTAGTCTCCCCTTCACTGCTCTGCAGTTCCCCAAATATCTGGAAATTACAACTTTGGAGCTGGAAACTAACCTGTGCCTCAGCTGAGGAATATAACCAGACCTTCTTGGGCCAGGAATGGGGGGACATGGGATCTCCCTTCACCCTCAGCAACTGGGTGGCACAGCCCTGCTCTGCTCCCGATCAAAAGGTGTGCTGAAGTGCAAAGCACCTGTGCTTTCCCTCTGCTGGAGGAATGACACCTGCCTGGCCACCATGTGGTGGTGGCACAGTGAAGGCTATTGAGTGTCCAGATTGTTTCACATGTGCAGGGTGCAAAACACCAATTTAAAAAAAAAAATTTTTTTTTTTTTTTTAATCTGGCCCAAATAGTGGTTGTTGGAGGTTATTGTCACAGGCATGCTGCATTACACAGCCCAGGCACACTGGGACTTTGGAGCTGGGCTTTGTGGGTGAGATAAAGCAGCTTGCAGAGCAAGGAAGGTGAGAGGTGCAGGGTGGTAAGCAAGAATTCACACCACTTTTCTGATGCAGAATGTTAATCACACGAGTTGAAGCTTGGCTTTGTACTTTCTTTGTTTCCATCTGAGAAGACAGGGCAGGTGAAGTGCCTACAAAAGTGGTTATTCAGTTGTATTTTACCCAGTTTAGGACATGATGGTTATTGCTGTGCGTTGACATAAGCAGTTACATTCAGTTGTCCTGGCCTCTAGCACAGCATTGTGGATGTAGGAGAATGTAGCGTCCAGGAAGCAGGGTTTGGTTTGGTTTGTTTCTTCCATAGGCTTCCTACAGGACTACAGGTGGATCACTTAGTTCTGCATCCTCCTGATTCCTTAGCCCTGCCTAGATCAGCGCCATCAGGGCCCCCTGGAAGTGTCTCTTCTCCCAGTGTGGAGTGATTCCTGAAAAAAGGATCTGGGAAACACCTTTTGTCATCTCTGCTTTGCTGGTTGTTCAGGTTGCTTCTGTACAGCTGGCCTTCTGGGAATGCTGCATGGCAACAGCTTGCTAGGGGTTGTGTGTGCCTGTGTGAGTCATTGCTGGTGGTACCTCTCCTCCTCCCCTGGATCCCCACTAAGGGATCCAGATGCCACCCCTGCCTATGGGGACAGGCATCCAGGAGTTACCCTTGGTGCAGGGTGAACCCAATGCAACATGTCACTGGTTTTCACATCAGCGTGAGGTGCTCCCCCAAACAGCACACACTTATTTCTTTAAAGTGCTCAGCTGCCTCCCCAAGACACTACACAGAGCACTAGTCCATGGACTAGCATGAGCAGACCAGGACACTGAGGAGATCCGGAGTTTAGCAGGCTGCAGGCGCAGGAGTCTGGCTCTGGCGCCCCTGAGCATGTCTTCTCCTCCCTCTGCTTTTCCCTCTCAGGTAGCTCAGCAGCTCTCTGCTTGGACAGCTCAGCAGCACCTTTGTAACTCAGGATCCCTGAGCCAGGGCCTGTGTCTGTGCCATTGGCAGCAGCTGGTGAATGGCTCCCGGGATGGGTGGCTGAGGCTGCTATGGGCATGTGCTGAGCTTGGGGGTCAGCAGCCAGGCCAACACTAGTGGTTTTGTATTGAAGCTTTTCAGGTGTATATTTTTACTCAATGAATATTTAAATAAATATGGGATCATATGCATTAGCAGAGAAGGCTGAAACGCCTTTTAGGGACTGAAACACTCCTCTGGGGCAGCAGTTGAAGCCATGAGTACACCACAGGAGGAAAAAAAAATTGGAAGTAATGCACCTTAGATTTTTTATAACTACAGATTATTTACAGCTTAAGTTTTATTGAGATTAATTTGCTGTTGTAGCTCATACAAATTTGAATTAATGTCTGCATGATGGTTTGTGGGGCTTTTAGAGAAGGTAAAGTGTTCATGTTTGATACACACCTGTGAGTACACTTTGTGAAATGTTTCCAGCTTTAATTTAATGGTCATGGTCAATATTTAGGAATCCCATTTTGGCCAAGGACAGAAGAATGGAGCTACAGTTAGGTCTAGGGGAAATGTCAGCACTATACTTACCTCATGGACACAGCTGAAATTGATTTATAATAGCAATACATAAGAAATTAGCTGAAGCAATGAGGATTCACAGAGTTTTCAGATTGGTGGCAATGCTCTGTCAACAGCTGTGATTATAGATGCTAAAGTGTGTCCTAAAATAAACTTATGTTAGATGAGCAGTGTCTCAGTACAGTACAGTGGTACAGTAGCTGTTAAGCTGTTAACCCTCCTCCAAGGGTACTCATGCCTTAAAGAGCTGGGGGTGAGCAGAGGAATTTCAACTATCCAGAGAAGTTTTAAGAACATGTAGTGGTGTAGGAAGCTTCTTTACCCTTCTTTTTGTCCACAGCAAGCTGTCATTTAGTTTCTTCTCGCCTTGATCAAGAAAAGAGGAAAAGAACTCTTGGTGCTTATCTCACAAGGATGAGAAGTGCATAGAGTAGCCACTCTTCAACTGCTTCCTGAACTACTGGACATGGGTGGACACAGCAGCAATGCAAACAATTGGAGTGCTCCTGGGCTCCATGAAGTGTTTGGTCCATTTTACTGCTCCTCATCTCCAGACTTGATTTCTAGGATACATTTGAGAATTTGAGAACAAATTTACATTATTATAGGCATTCCTCTAACTTGATACTAAATCCTGGGTGATGTGAAGGACCAGAAACATTTGCAAATGGTGTTTCATACTTATCTTCATGTACTTACTTTCTGGCCTTCCTTAAAATGCACCTCCTGATCTCTACTGTGCTTCTTTTGTAGGGTCCCTTGGGACAGCTGGGCGCGTTTGTAACCAGACCTCCCGTGGCATGGACAGCTGTGAAGTCATGTGCTGTGGGAGAGGCTATGACACCTCCCGTGTCAGCAGAATGACAAAATGCGAGTGCAAGTTCCACTGGTGCTGTGCTGTGCGCTGCCAGGACTGCCTGGAAGTGGTAGATATTCACACCTGCAAAGCGCCAAAGAACACTGGCTGGATCTCTCGGACATGATGCTTGAGCATCGCAGCTTTTGCCCTTCCTGGTCCGTGCAGGGAATGTATCTGAGGTCTCTTATGAGTTCTATGCCAGTTTTGTGTTTGTCTTTCATTGCACAAAAGCTGTTGAATAATGAATACAAACTCTGCAGCATTTACCTCTCATTTTGACATGACCCTGTTGCTGCAGAGTTGTCTGTCCATAAACCAATGCAGCTCTGGAAGGGCATACTTCTGCTGGGAGTCTTCCAACCCACATGCAACTCTCATCTGGCTTCCATGAGGCAAGTAACTCCCACTGTCAGCAACATGGCAAGATGCAGAGACAGGGCATGCTGTGTAAGACCACCACTGCTTCCTGCATGGGCTGAACTTACTCAAGTATCTTCTGAAGGATCTTGTGCTGGTCACAGTTGTGCCCTGGATACTGAAGTGCTCTGGAGTTTGAGCACCCTTTGACAGTTCCTCCATGAGAAAAAATCTGGGGCCAGGCTACACAAAGGGCTTTACTGGAGGGGTGTTTGTGGAGGGGTTCCAATGGAGTGGAATTTGCAGTGTGGTGGCTATCTGAGCACGCCAGACATGGCTGGCATGCTGAGGCTTCCCATGGGGCAGAAATTGGCCCATGGCAAAGAGCAAAGGAAACTGCAGGAGATGTATTCAACCACAACATTTTCATAATTTTCATAAACCATTAAAGAGTCAAAGCAAATGTCTTTGGTATACAGTTGTGATAACTTGCCTTAAAAGCTTTTAAGAGCTCATAATATTAACTGCTGAGGTGTTTTGTGATCTGAATGATTAAAGAGAAGAGATTTGTTTCTCAGCCTGGTGAGAGCTGAGTGTAGGACACTCAACTTCCTAAGGATAAGGTTTCCTATTTTTCACTTACTGAATAAGGAAAAAAAAGAAACACTTGCAAAAAGCTGCTGGAGAATACCTTGTCATAGTAATAATTTTCTAAAACCCTACCAGCTTCTATATTCTTTTAACATTGAATAAATCTATGAAATGCATTCAAAATTGCACCCAGGTGGGGACTTCCAAATGAGATATGCTCTGAATGCTTTCTTCAAAAACGGATGCCTTCGATTAAGGGTGCATTGGCCTTTGGTGGAGGCAGTTACAGGTTGTGCCAGGTCCGTATACTGTCCTGTGATTAGCACAAACCCAGAAAATGCTGGAAAGATGTACGTGCTCATGAGGCCCAGAAATCAGACACTGGAGAGACGCTGGGTCAGAAAGGGACCAGCCACCTCTCCTCAGAATAAAGACCAGCAAATGAGGTAAGAGGAAAGATGGGTCCTGTGCTCGTATGTCTAATAATGCTCTGCAAAAGCACTCATGACTTGCAAAGACAGGCGAGGTAATGAAAAGATAACACAGAAGAAGAGGCTGAATGGCTGATACAATATATTGTGGATGCAGGTAGAATTTCCATATGAATACAGAAAAAACCTAAATAAAGCGAAGGAACCCTAGCGAGTACAAACAGTGCAAGAAGACATAATATACAAGTTGTGTACTCTAGCAATTAAGTAAATACTCTGGTCATGGTTTGGGTTGGTTTTTTTAAAGGAATATTTGAAAAGATTGAAGTTTTGGATTCAAATGTCTTGAGAGAGAAGCTGTTTCCATCTGAAAGCTGTATCATTAAAATGGGCAAGTCATGTCTGCAAGGCACAGCTGGCATTAAAAGATGAGGAGGATCCAGAAAGGTATTTACTTGGACAATAAGAAAATGTTTCAGTAGCTGTGCCTGGCATTAATGGAATGATCACAGCCGGAAGTAAGAACAATCTTCACGCTCCTGGGTATAACCCAGGTGCTGGTGGGAAGAGCCCCATCAGTGTGCTAGTGTGCAGCATCTGCCTAGAGGTGCAGCATCTGCCTAGAGGTGAAGCATCTGCAGAGGTGCTGCATAGAGGCATAATGGCCTTACCCATTACTTCTGGCAATTCTGGCTCTGGGCAGGGTAAGGAAAATTTCATACCCAGCTGTATTTAAAGGTGAGCTCCACGGAGAATTTTGACAAAGATTTCATTATGAAATGAAATCTGCAGATAGTTCACAGGCTGAGCAGTATCACATTTTAAGCAATGAACTTAGCTTAAAAGTAGTATTTTGTGCCAGGTTTTTTGAACGTTTCAGGGACATTTTGAGTAGTCTACCAATTCCCCATGAAGCTGAAAATACTTCAATGTTATGGAAAACATGAAGGCTCATTCTTACAAGGGAACTTGTTCTAGGCAGCTGAATGGAATCAGATAATTTCTTAACAGCATTACTTGGTTAGTACACCAGTAAACAAACCTACCCAAATTCCGCAGTCCAAGGTAAAGTGTTTTGGGATCACTCTATTAGAAGTGGAACTTACATTCCCCAAACTGGTCCTCCACTTCCTCAACCAAGGTACATCTTGCTTCAAGCTCCCGTGGTCTCAGAAGTCTTGTGGCCCCTGGAGGCTGGTCCTACCAGTGAGACCAGGAAGATGGTGGCATTGAGTAGTTTGGCCTTTCCAGTGTTCTTTGTCAGCAGATCCCCTGCCCCGCTCAGCAACAAGCCCACCCCAGGTGAGCACAGCAGGCTGAATATTGTATTTCACACAAGTGCCATGTTAATAAGCTGCAATGCAATGCCTCTGCCAAACTTCCTTCACCAGAAGAAAAAGAATATTTCACAGCACAGCAAATGTGTAACCACTGAGCTGGCCAATTATTTTATTACTTTTTTTCTGTATTTATGATTTCTTTTCAAAAAAAAGAAGAGCTCAAGGTATGATACAGCTGTAAAAGCATTTCTGTTGCCTCTGCCATGGAGAAAGCACTCCTGAGAGCTTTTGCTGTTTCTTAGAGGGAAAAGACAATGTAAAACAGAGGGGTAAATGCTGCAGGAAAGGCACCTCCTGGACCTTTACCTAATCAAACAGGGGGAAAAAAATTATGTATTGGGCAGGGCAGATGAAATATTTTTTTTTTTTTCTCTCGTGGAATAAATTCACTCATGTATTTAGTCATGAGGAAGAAACAGCTCTCCCTAAGTACACACTTTAGTGTCAGAGTAATGTTAGCTGAGGCAAAAGGTTGTGGAGTATTTTGTTTAAAAATATGCAGCTCAATTTTCTTGAGGGAGTTCCCTTTAATTTGCTGCATGAAATCAGCATCTAACAGTACTCTGCAATGCTGTTAGCCTGCCAAGCTTTTTGGGACTGCCTCCTCTGCACTCCTTTCTTTTTAAACAAACTTTTAAGTGCCTTGCTGTTTTGGGGGAAATCTCACCCAAAATTTGGGCAGCTTGAATGCCCAAATCACACCTGCATTCAGTAAGCAGCTGGTGGTCCCTGCCCATAGGCTTTGTGCCAGCCTCTTGTGACAGCTAGTGTATGGTGGCAAGGGGGGGAAGGAACATTTTGCTGGAGAGTAGTGAAGATTACTAGGAAGAAACATCAGTCCAGTGTGCAGCATGGAGGTCTCATGCTTAAGGAGAGCTACAGCATTCCTGCACAGGCAACGGCCACCTCTGATGGCAAAGGCGGTTCTGTGGATAAATATAAAAGCCTGCAGTTGTCTCTTGCCACTTCAGAAAACACAAATAGAGTTGTTTTATTATCTGAAAGAAGTAGCAGCGCAGGGACTGTCACCACATTAAAAAAAAAAACAAACCAACAAAAAATTGTTTAACAGCTTACTTGCTTCATTGAAAGGATGCAACTTCATAATTTCACTTGTGTGAAAGCAGCAAACATATACGAATCAACATGTTGACTGATACTTGTCCATTGTTCCAGGGGAGCCACTCTTCTCCCTTGGCCTTGGGGGCCAGGCATGAGCCTGGCAGTAAGCTGGCTAGAATGCAGTCCAGGGGCTACTGTGCACACCATGCCTTAACCAGAGGTGCTGAGGTTTTTCAAGCCCACTATGTGTTGACAGCCATGGTGGGGGGAAGTGGGGCGCATGTAAGGGATGTGGCTTCCTTCAGATGTTTACTTTTTGTAGGCTTCTGCAACACAGGAAAATTCCTGCTACTTTTGTTCTCTTTCACTAGGGTAAGGAATGCCATGCTATCCCACTGGAAAAATCAAGAGTGTATTTAGCGTTTGCAACAAATTCCAGCACACAATTACCAACCAGAGGAAGCAGCAGCCTTCTTCCTAGGTGCAGCATTTGCTCTCCCAGTGTGGCTCCTGCAGTGGAGCAGCTGTAAATCTGTGCAGTGGCAGGGCCAGAAGGTGGCCAGCTTGACTTACCTGACACTACTGGGAGAGGGGTCTCTCCTTTTTAGCTCTATGCAGTGCCTGTATCTATAACGTGTACCTAAATTGTATTAGGTTTTCTTTAAAAACAAAACCCCAAACCAACAGTAACTGTTAACATTTGGAGATATAAAGATATCCCCCCATCCTCACACACCTTCCCTTCCCCCCATCTGCAAACTGAAGATTTAGATGAGTTGTTATTATCCAAGCCAGATTTCCAGAAGGCTCCTCTTTGCACTAAGCCAGAGGCTTTCCATCATTATAATCACAGCCTGTGTTTGATTTTTGATCTAAGCCATGATGAACTTCACAGGAAACATGTCAGAGGCAGAAAAGCCTAAGGCAACAAACTGCCTGATGAAAAAGAAAATCCTTTTCTCTGACTTGCCTGGTCTCTCTGATGCCTAGAATTAAAATTAAAGCTAAAAAGGTACTTTACTTTCTAGATAAAATCCATGGCTTACTACTGCTTATAAGGGAGATGGAAACTAGAAAGAGTAGGAATAGAATTGCATAAAGATATGTTTGAGTTCCTAGAAGTTCAGCGTTGCTCAAGGGAAGGATCTGATTCCTCTAGGAGTGAAACATTCCTTTTTATCAGGTTATTACAGATACTCAGCCCCACACAAATCGCTGTTCACATTTCTTCTAATGTAAGGGCAAACTACTGCCTTAGCTGCTGAACAAACATGTAGCTAGGAATACACTGATGTGTAGACATCTGTCTGATCCTTCTGAGTTTCATCAACCTTAAATAACTCAGAATGTGCCACTGTGAGGCAAAGATGAATACAATCGTCCCTAGTTCTGCAGCTAGAGATAGACAGGAGCACCTGCTGTAAAGGTGTTCTCTGTGCCTGTTCTAGAACAATTCAGATGCAAAGCCAAGAACTCAAATATTGCCTCACAGTTCCACATGCTGTCCAACAGCAACCCACTACCTCCAGTTTTACCTCACATTAACTCCATCATTGTGGTGAGTGGTTTTGCAGGAATAATGGCCAGAGATGAATAACTTGTACGGAAATCCCCAAGTGCATCACACCTCACCAGTTGCAACATCTAGCAACAAAGCTCTCTCATCTCATCTGTGTCCTTCCTCAGGTCTCATTAGAGTTGGTTTCTTCTGGTGTGGTTTTTTTTTACCCCCATAGCACAACAGTTTTGTGCCAATGCACTACCACCACTCACCTGGACAAAAACTTAATGCATCTCCTGCTGTTGAGAAAAGCTTTTGTTTTATGGGATTGGCTTTACTCACTCATTTCCTTGCTGATAAACAGCTGCTGGTGATGACAGTCCCTTGAGCTGCTCAGCATGTCTATAACAGCAAAGCTGAGCTGGCAAAGTGACATTTGTGATCTGCTGCATCACATTTACTCTTCCTTAGCTGGGACAGGACTTGAAAAAAGTATCCCAAGCCATCTGCAAGGATCCAGTTCTTGAAAGACAGAACTGCTTGCTTCAACTTTCATCTCAAACTCTTGCTCTTGGAGCTGGCCGCCTACATTAGCATAGGTGTCTGTGGGAAGTTTCCATTTATGGTGGCTATCTTAAAGATGAATACTTTGTAAACCTCTCACAGCCCAAGGATAAGATAAGGTAAGGACCAATGACAAAACACCAACCTCTCCATTAACTGTGGATGAACTAACAACAGTTTTGCTAATGAGCTTCTGGTCTCAAGCAATAGATTATAATGGTGATGTTTAATCTGTACAGGAAAAAGCACTTGCTTTTTTCAGACTTGAAAAATACTGGTAAGGCAATAAAATCTTGGGAAGAAATAGCTAAGAGCATGAATGCAATGATCATTCATTGCCTGTAAATTTGTCTACAATTCCTTGCCATTACTTATGCTTGTTCTGTAGACAACACAACATGGAGCTTCTGAAGATACTTGTAGTAAGAGCAGCACTAAAAAAAAAAAAAAAAAGTATCTGTTACATATGTGGAGTTTTTCAAAATTCAAATGAGGAGAAAACTGACCTCTGTGCAGGGATGGAAACTGGAAGCCTAATGCTCCATCCCAATCATCTGAAGAGCCTAACTCTGCTTTAAGCAAAAGCTTTAACTGTCTGTGTCACCTACGGACTTTCTGTAGAGGTGAGGGTTTCACCCTGATTGAACTGAGTGAAAAAAGGCAGTGAGACTGCTGCCTAACTGTGAAGTTACTAGTGTTATTATTTTTCATTAACTGAACAGAAAGCCAAGCCCTAGCTGTGGTGAAGCATATACACCACACACATTTAAGAACACAAAGCACAACCTGAACTTTGAAGAAGCAGCCAAGAGACAGCGATGCTGCAATACACAAAAGTTTATTTTTAAGTTTTCTTTTCTGAAGGCAAAATATAATAGAACCTAACATCAATGTATTTTGTACAACAAAACAGTTTTTATATGAGAACAGACAATCCATGAAAAGTTTTTAAGTCTTAGAACTGCTTCCCTTTTTTTATCATGCTTTCTTGTGGTCAACAAAAAGTTGGCACAGAAGATGTCGTGGCAGTCAGTCAGCGGGTGTGCTCCCTCAGATCCTCGTCAGCTGGTGCCACAGGCTGGAGGGCAGGATACTTTCTACTTTTTCCATCACAAAATTTAAAGGGGCAAAGAGGGTGCTGAGAAACTGCAAAGAAATCAGATAGACATTCAGGTAATAGACATTCATTCTCCTGTGAGGACAGACTGAGAGAGTTGGGGTTCTTCAGCCTGGAGAAGGGAAGGTTTCGAGGAGACCTGATAGTAGCCTTCCAGTATCTGAAGGGGGCCTACAGGAAGGCTGGGGAGGGACTATTGACAAGGTCTTGCAGGGACAGGACAAGGGGCAACGGGTTTAAACTGGCAGAGGGGAGATTTAGACTAGAAGTTAGGAGGAAGAGTACAGTGAGGGTGGTGAGGCACTGGAACAGGTTGCCCAGGGAGGTTGTGGCTGCTCCCTCCCTGGAGGTGTCCAAAGCCAGGTTGGAGGAGGCCTTGAGCAACCTGTCCTAGTGGGAGGTGTCCCTGCCTATGGCAGGGGGTTGGAACTAGATGATCCTTGAGGTCCCTTCCAACCTTACCATTCTATGATTCTATGATCAAAATCCATCAGACAATACACCTCAAGAGAGAGCTGTCCAGTAAGACAAGAACTCTTGCTGCATTCCTCTGCGAAATCCTCCAGGCTAACCAAGATGATGCAGTTTGTTCTATATAAAGACTTGCCACCAAATTCAGAGCCTTGTGTATACACAGATCACTGCATTTTGCAGTAAAGAAAGCAACAGCCCCATTTTTATGAAGATCAAAGTGATGAACTAGAAAGGTTTGCACCCATCTCACAGCCTAGGCTCAGGCTCACACTTCAGTCACTACAAGATCAACCTGAAATCTACTAAGGGAAAGAAAGGCTTTTTCCTAAGAGCAGAATCTGCCAGACCACCTCTCAGAGACAAAAGTCTGACTTTAGATTCAGGTTTTAAATGGTTCTGGGTTCTCTACAGATCTGCTCTATGTGCAGAGGAATCACTAACTGGAATTTATTTTAGTATCCTCCCTCTATCACAGCACACAGCAATGCCAAAAGGGATTTCAATATATTAATGTTAGGATAGACATATGTGACAAAAATAAAGCAAAGGTTTTATCACAAGAAAAAAACCCAAAACACTGCCAGGTACACATCCCAGAACTCAGTATTCAAAGAACTCCCACATTTATGGGAAATGGATACTAACTGTGCTTTGTATTAATGTCAGTTCACACTGCAAACAGCTGTGTTGGGGACCTATATGTATGTAAGCACAGTAACATGCAAAGGCTGTGAACCCTGTGGCTGCTGTGACCATTTAGGCTGCTGTGGCCTTGCTAAAAATAAACAGTTCTGGAACTGATTGGCAGAGCTGCAAGAGGTTTGTGTTTCAGTTCAGCTGCAATTGACACCAAACATATAAACTCTGCTTATTGCATTGCATTAAAGCAAAGCTGATCCTAAATGTGTACTCTCTTTGCCCTAAAGAACACTTTCTCCTGAAAAAACAGAACATCTGACCTTTATATATATACATAGATCCCTTTTTGTGTTCTGAATCTGTCCCATATACCTTTGATGTCAGGTTAGACAGGGCTCTGAGCAACCTGATCTACTGGAAGATGCCCCTGGTCACTGCAGAGGAATTAGACTAGATGACCTTTAAAGGTCTCCTCCAGCTCAAACCATTCTACGACTCTTATGATCTTTAGTCACTTAAAGGATGCAGAGGTGGGGGTATGGTCCCCCTGGAGTCACTGAAGAGAGAGAACTAAGCACTTTCAAAGAGTAATTCTACCCATCCCAGCATCATAACTGCCCTTTGTAATGGTCCTTTCCCCCTCTACCCCCTGCAGAGGGAACCAGGGCATTTCAGCTCTGTCTTTTCCCATAAAGCAAGGAGGGTGGTGGCACAGTGTGGAGTGCTGGTCAGCCACAGGCAGAGTCCTGAACTTCTAGCACAGCTCCTGACACAGTTCTGGCCCATGACAGGTAGTGTTTCCTCACAAAGCCCAAGCAGAGTGGGAATGGCACAGACCAGGGACAGTTCCCAGCAGCCAGTGAGGATGGGGTCATCCTGCCTTTTGGGGTGGGGCAGAGGTTAGTGACACAGGCATGAACTGTGTTGTGTCACTTGCCTTTGCCTTTTGAGGCACAGATCAAACAGTGCTTTATTAATTAATCCAGATATGTCCTTTGTCTTTAACTTAGGGTCCTAAGTATCTAAAGTTCAGTGGAAAATGTAATTTCTAAAGGTCTGTGTGGTGCTGAAGCACATCCATCTAAGGCACATGTACTTAAAGCAATATTTGACAGAGATTATAACTACAAGAAAGCAAGAAAATATCTCCAGTTTATCTGCCTACCACAGTGGGCTCTGTTTGGTGTTTAATTGTAAAAATATATGATGTTTACAATGCCTGTGCATTTTAAAGACAACAGTAAGCATTCAAATTCTCTTTTTTTCCCCTCTTGGACATGTTTGTAATATTTGGAGACACTATCTCATTGATTATTTGTGCATCATGGGAAAATCAGGTTAATATCATCACTGGTACTGAGATTTGGTCCTAAGTACATATAAAAAAAAAAAAAAAATCAGTTTCTAACTGAAGCTGCACAGACCATTTCACTTGCTAAAGGTCAAGCAGTGTAATGAGGAATTGCAGCTGAATTAAGGCAACACTGACTTAAACAATCTGAGAGTTTGGGATTACCGCTTCAAGTGCCTTAGCCTAAGTAGAAGCATCCCCTCTGGTTAAGCTGTGAACTATTTAAATAAAGATGTCCCTTTAATTTTGCCAAATGCAAAATGCTCACCAGAGGATATTTTCTGCTCTTTTGAGCAGCACTTGATCTACTGAGATAAAAGCTTTGTAACCAGTGCAAATTACACACCTGTCAAGTCAATGAAACAAGAAGAATTTCCCTTACTGCAATTCACAAGGAATTTGTTGCTGAAAAAGTTGACAGTGTCCTATCACAAACTCAGAGAACTAGCTGTAGCTTAAAATGAGTCAAGTTTTTCTCCACTTAGAAAATCAGCTAGTCTACAAAGTACATTTAAATTCATGGATGCCAATGCCTGGCTTCACTGAAGCCCACACAAAACCTTTGCTGACAGCAAGAGGTCCAGGATGTAACCTTGCACAACCTCTTGTACAAGTTCCTGTGAACAACATCTGTGCTGGGGCTATCTGGCCTTTGGAAAGCTCTTGGTGCTCCTCTCCCCAGATACTACTGGTAGATGTTATCTGGTTTGTTCACCACATGGTAGCACCTAAGTAGCAGTGCTAGGCTGCATGATATGCTTTAAAAAATGTTAGGTTTTTTGCCTTTTCTTTTGAAACTGACTGTTTTTTTTCCAAGTGGAACAGAAAAAGCAGTACCAGCAGTACAGTGAGAATTCAAGGCAGCAGAATTGTTGGCAGGAGACCTGTAAGAAGTTTGCTATTAATATTTTGTATTTCAAACAAAAAACTATCAAGCTGCCTATTTTAAAGCTGTCAGGATGTCACAGGCTTAAATTCTGCCCTATTCAGGAACAACAAAATTTCAGCTGCTTCATGTAGAGGTTTATAAAGATACAGCTAAAACAAGTCACAGTACATACTGACAGAGTAAATGCATTCATACAAGTTCAGAGATCTTGAGTAATCTCACCAACTTTATGCACATAATTCAGCCCATGTTTCAATTCTCTGCTTATTTTACTAACTAGGAGCCTTACCTACTCCAATAAGCAGAACTTAATAACTATACAGAGTCTTAGGTATCTATTCTATTAAGAGCAAGGGCAGCTGCACTTGCATCATGGAAATGAATCCTTCTTGTCAGTATTTAGTTTAGCTCTTCCTGCATTTGTGTCTTTTATTTACTAGAAGAGAGCAGCAGCAGAGAATACTCACAGCTTTTGCAAAGACTCCCATAAGTTCTGGGAACTGATGTGTCAGGAGGGCCAGCATGGCTGTGAAAGAACACAGTCCAGCAGTGAAGAGGATGAAGAATGGAAGCTCTTTCTTGGGGTAAACTGAAACCTCATGAAATGCTGTAGAAAAGAAGATGTGAAGGGGAATACATTATACACTTTAAAAAACCAAACAAAACGAACGCAGTCAAAACCAAACCAACATTCTTACATGCTCTGAACAGCCAGAGACACCTAAAAATGCTTTTGATAGAAGAAATACACAGGTCTGAAAGACCTAAGGTCAACATTTTTGGTGTGTCAGTCATCTCACTGCCAAATAATTCTCATTTAAGATCTTACTTTATGCTTACTGTGGTCCTATGTACATGTTACTTTTGCCTTCCTTACGTCAGGACTAACTATAATGCAGCTGTGCAACAACTAACCCCAGAAAGCTAACCAATAAATAAAGGATAAATTTTTCAATGCAGGCCATTGAGAGGCCACATGACTACGTTTGCTAATGCTGGTCCACAAGAGAGAACAGAAACATGCATCCAGGATCAACAGTGAGACCAGCCTTGCAGAAGCGTGGTTGTAGATTGGTTTAAGCAGACTGTAAAAATTACAGCCTCTGTAACAATAAATTCTGAGTGTTTTTAATCTGTAGAACCAAGAAAAGTTATCCTAACAATGTGTATGACCTAAAAGGATATAGAAACATGCACTTTAAATTCAGATCCACTCAGGGCAAAAGTTTTGTGATTGATATTGTATAGCCCATCATATCTTAGTATTTTGATGTAATTCCAGCTGACTCTTCTTTAAAATATATGCAATTAAAGGGTGCAGACAGGTATGCAAAACCCCTTTAACTGACCTGTGTCTGTCATGGTTATGTTAAACACTCCCTTACTTAAACTCAAGAGACTTAGCAGCAGAAGGCATTTCCCATAGCCGCCAGAGCACACCACCACTGCACATGCTGTTAAAGAGCCCCTCGCTTCTAAGGTTTGACAAGAATGATTAGTTTTGCATGTAAGAAGAAAACACTGAGCTATTCTGCATGACTTTGTCATTTCTAAATCTCTTGACACTCCATCCTCCCCAGCTCAGCATCCCCCTGAGTAAAGCAAGCAGAGCGCTCTAAGAGGTGTTGTTATAATTAGGGTGATTATAATGGGGTGGGGAGATACTGTCAGTTGCCAAGGATTTCTGTGTAATACTGGCTAGAATGCACTCTGAAGGAGAGACTTACAAGGAGTAGATTTTCACTGCATTATTCTTGCCTAATGTTTACTTGTACAGACTTATAAAAAGTGGCAATGCGTTTTTCAGCCTGAACCAGAAAGGTTCTGAATTAAAGGCTACAAAGAGTGGGAACGCCCTCAAAACCAGCCTTCATAACAGAAGCAGGCTACATTTTAATTTTTCCATAATGGATTTATCTTTATTCCTGCTTCAGGATAGAGAAAAGACAATAATCTCCTTCTTTGGATCAACTTATATCTGCCTCTTTGTCCTGACTGTGCAAACCTCTCTGCACCTGTGTGCTTTCCGCTTGTTCTCATACAAAGTCCCACTCAAGAAATCACGGGAATGAAGCACAACTATTTGTAAGATTGGCCGCTTCAGCTCTGCCACTGCTTTCTTGTGCTTTGCTGCATGCACTGGAGTAAGCCTCATTAGCTTGGACTGTGCTTCCTGAGGGCTGGATCTGACATTGTTATCTCACAGAGCAGTGGGAACACTGTTGGCACTTTGCTAATACATACATAATAAATTATCGAGGTAATTTCACATTAGTCTCTTCATCATAGCACACACAAGACTGTATGAAGAAAACTCTTTCTCAATGTTCAAGAATGCTTTTCAGAAAGCATCAGCATAACCTGTCAGAATAACAGTTACTGTCCTCAAGCAGGTTTCATCTTGCCTTGGAATTTAAGTAGCTAGTGTTGTCTACACAAGATTAATAAGGCTCTGCCACTGTCCTCCTGCTTTGACATTACCCTAAAGGAAAGATCAGTTGTTTTCCAGTCTCAGCAAGAGAGAATAGCAAGATCTTACTGAGTTTATCTCTCCAGTAACCTCTCTCCTGGTGTCTGCACTGGACACAACAATAAAGACAGCTAATTGCTATGAACTATGGCTAGGAGTTGCCTCTTAAACCACAACAGAAGCTCCAGAGAATCACTGTCTAACTCATTCATTCTAATTGAGTGCATTCAATTTAAAAGGCATCAATGGAGATCAGTGCTGCAAGACTCAAGTAAATCATTCTTTGATGTCAAGAATAAGAAAAGTTGAACGTACATGGTAGTAGCTCTCTGTCTGCAGTTTCTGTACAAATAGGGTAAGGGTAGAAAAGATGTCCTTTTTCCAGTGGATAGGGGATCATTCTGAAAGCTGAAAAGAAAAGAAGGCCATGCAGGAGTTACTGTGAGTGTGGCAATCACTGGACATACTTAACTGTATTTACGGTTTACGGGAGAAGGTTCGTGAGTGTCAAGTGAGATCACATTAAAAACACACACAAATGCCTGCATGAGCAGAGCCAATTGTACATAAAATTCCACAGCCAAGTTTACACATCTTGTCTTAGGCTTTTAGGTTGCAGAGTTTTCAAATTTCGAGGGAAAGAAGTATATCTGATATAACAGGTATAGCCTACAAAATCCCCAGCCAAGTTTGCGAATTCAGACCAATAATTACAATCTCTCTGAATTGAGCATTACATGGAAAAAAACCCACTACTTATTCCCCATCACACTCTGTCAAACCAGGTAACGCTGATGACTCAAGCCCAGAGAACCAGTTTTCCAACACAAACCTGTCTCCATTTTACATTTGGCAATCAAAGATTAATACTCAGTTATTAAAACCAGGTTCCTCACACGCATTCTTTTTTAATGCAGCAGATCAATTCATGTTTCCAACATAAATCTTCAGGCCATGGATTAAATAACACATAAACTCACGCAGTTTTAAAACTGAAGATAATAACAGAGAGGGAGGGGAATGGATTACTAAATCTAGATGGTGATGATGTCATAGGGCATCTGAGTGTGATTTATGGAAACATCAGAATACTTGACTGAATTACAGCTTTGCAATCAAGGCATCCTTTTCCATTATCCTATATATTATATTCACTGTTAAAATGTCATCAGCATGTTGTTCTCACTGCTCCTAAGAACATCAGTTACTGAAGCAACATTTTCCTCCACAGATGTTCTAGAAGCACTGTATACTTCAGATGTTAGGTACAGCCCACCGCTACACAGGAACACTCCATTATCTCTTGCTCACAAGGCAACATACACCATAGCCCAATTTCAGTTGTGCACACTGCATTTAAAATAGTTTGCTGCATTCTTTGTGCAATTTTATGAGCATATTTCTCCTTGATTATTATGTTTAAAGTAATAGTAAAGAAGACAGACATAATCCAAGACTGTAAAACAACCTATAAATCAACTCTTCCAATATTAAGGCCCTCCTTCCAAAGGGCCCCCAAAAGCCAAGCACAAATGCAATAATCCAAGCCTTATACGATCTTCACATGCAACAAATTTGAAAGTCTGTATAAAAACATATGTGGAGGGATGCTCCATGATCATTTCTTCAGAATTGCTTACAGAAGTTTTTCTTTTGTCTTAATATTTAAACAATCAAGTCTCTTCTGCCTTAGCCTAAATCCACTAGTATTAGTATTCTAATAAAAATAAACCAGGGGCAGTAAATATGTTGCTTTTAGAAAACAAGTGAAAATAGTCTGAATAGATTTTGCTGAATTCCAACAGTCACCTTTGATGTGAGACTCAACAGGGAAAAACAACAGCAAAACAGTTTATTTAGGAATGGTATTTGTCATGGAAGGAAGTTCACCTGTATGAGTTTGTGTTCACGTAGGTGCTTCTCTGCCTTACTCTCCTTGTTAATGTCACATAATCAATTGAAGTAGCACAGAAGCAGTTTGCCATTCAAATATCTGTGCTTGTCATAACAGTTACCATAGCATCTGAGAATCCCTAGGTTTTTCTTATCATGCAAATAACAGAAACATGACAGAAGATTAGAAACTGACAGGGAGAAACAAGCACTTCAGTCTCTCTTGAAATGTGGTAACATTTGAAACTAAAGCACCTGGACCAAAACCAGAGCAACATTTCATGTGGTGTCACTTGGGTGTATTCAGTTGTACTATGAATAAAATTGGACTTTGACAGATCAAATGAAGACAGAACAGAAAACAACCAACCTTCCAGTTCAGTTTTGACCCTTGTTTTTATAACCTCACTTCTCTTAACTGTTGAATGCCATGTGGGAAAAACTGAGAATTTTGGAGTTTAAAAAAATCACAGAGACATTTCTACATAAACTTTGGTTGAGGCTGTGTTAATTAGGAGTGACCTTATTTCTATCAGCAGCATTCCAAATGTACACTCCAAGTGACTGATTTACACACTATTGAGTTCTGACCTTGTGGGAATTGGATGGAGTTAAGTACAGTATGTGGGCATTGAATTCCTACATCCAAGCTACAAAAGTGAGAGATGTGGAATAGCACAATTTAAAGACACGGCAAGTATACAAATACCTAGAAAGAAATTAAGGGCAACTGACCGTGTACTGTATATAGGCTGCTGGCTAGGAATAATGTTTAATTAAATTTAGTTTTTCTGTCATGTTTCCACTGACAATTCCACAGAGATGCCAAGCAAACCTTTTGCAAGAAAAGGACTTAAAGAGTGGCACAAATAGTCCCTACATCTATAACACGCATCGCCCAGACCAAGACAGGGACCAAAAGAACAAAAGGGGTCCAGGATGGTTGGACCTACTTTAAACAGGAGCTCTTGAAGGCACAGGAACTGGCAGTTCCCATGTGCTGAAAGGGGAGCCAGCGGGGAAGGTGACTGGATGAGCAAGCAGCTCCTGAAGGAGCCTTTGGAAGGAGGGGAAGGCTTCTCCTGACATGTTTAAGGTTGTTGTTAGATTACGTAGGAGAAAAATTAGATAGGCAAAGGCCCAGTCAGAACTTAAGCTGGCCATCTCTGTGAAAGATAACAAAAAGCATTTTTACAAATTTATCAATGCTGAAAAGAAGGGCAAGAAGAGCCTCCACTCCTTATCGGACCTGGAGTGGAACACTATAACTGAAGATGAGGAAAAGGCTGAGGTCCTGAATACCTTCTTTGCCTCAATTTTCAACAGTGGGGAGGGAGGAGTTCAGGACAAGTGGTCTCTTGAGCTGGGTGATGAGGTCAGGGAGCAGACTGTTGCCCTGGAAATCCATGAGGAATTAGTTCAGGACTGGCTGAGCCACTTGGACACCCACAAGTCCATGGGACCAGATGGGATCCATCCAAGGGTGCTGAGAGAGCTGGCAGATGAGCTGGC
>VWZE01020862.1:20070-58925 GCA_013396675.1 Eubucco bourcierii | reverse complement strand
GCCAGGAGGAGGTTACTTCCTTCTCTCAGGCAATGAGCACCAGAACAAGAGGACACAGTCTCAAACTGTGCCAGGGGAAGTTTAGGCTGGAGGTGAGGAGAAAGTTCTTCACTGAGAGAGTCATTGGCTACTGGAATGGGCTGCCCAGGGAGGTGGTAGAGTCACCATCCCTAGAGGTCTTCAAAGGTGGGTTTGGACGTGGCACTTGGTGCCATGGTCTAGTCTTGAGGTCTGTGGTATCGGGTTGGACTTTGATCTTTGAGGTCTCTTCCAACCTTGGTGATACTGTGATACTGTGAATAGTGGTTATTGCTTTAGACACTGGTGAAACCATTAAAAGTCTTGGGAGCCTTTATGTGTGAGCAAGATTTGAACAGAATTCTTAAGGACTGCTGATCTCTCTGAAATCACTGTGCAAAATGAATTAAGGATTTTTCTGTAAAGGCTATGCAGTAATATGAATTTAAATCCTTACAGACTACAACACAAGTATCAGATGATAAAGTACACATTTGGACTGCCGTGGAGGTAATAAGGAGAGGAACCAGTCAATCTAGTTCAATGGGAATGCACTATACTGCCTTCAAGTACAGGTGACTGAATTTCCTAAGTGGCAGGATCACTGCCCAAAGCTGGTCTTCGTAAATAACCCTTTAGGGACTCTCTGGCATGACAAAGCAAAAGAAGATCATGGGATCACAGGATGTTAGGGGTTGGAAGGGACCGCTGAAGATCTTTGAGTCCAAAGAGCCTCCCTGCCAGAGCAGGACCATATCATCTAGTGCAGGTCACACAGGAACACATCCAGACAGGTCTTGAAAGTCTCCAGAGAAGGAGACTCCACTACCTCTCTGAAGAGCCTGTTCCAGTGCCCTGTGACTTTTAAAGTAAAGAAATTCTTCCTCATGTTGAGGCAGAACATCCTGCCCTGTAGTTTACATCCACTGCCCCTTATCCTATCACAAGACACTCAGGACTCTCTGCAATATATTGCTCCATAGTGACAGGACAATGAGTCACGGGCTAAAGGATTTCTGCAAGCATTTGAAAGAGAAGAAACGCTACATAAAAGCAAATCCCTGAAAATAAGCCACCAGGAAGGATGCTATGATAGAGAAAATAAGACCACTGGGAGAAAAGACAGGAAAAGAACAAGCAGGTAGCACAGAGAAGAATGCAACAGAGCAAACCCCAGGTGGCAATGGTATGAATTACTGAGGGAGGTGTTCTACACACCTAGAAATAAAGGCTTCTTCAGGGAGCCTACTCTGCAAATTGAAAAAGTTCAGGTCTCTTCATACAGTCACTGTGACACTAAGTCACTTTTACAATGGAGGTATTAAATGCATTTTGTAGGAATTATGGTGACAAACTATCTTTTCTAATAAAGCTAAATGAGAACAGCAAATGGAGAAAGCAAAAAAACAAGTGGTGTAATATGATATGGAGAGACTGAAATAGAACAAGGAAACTAAATTCCAAGAAGAAATCAGTTGATTTTAAAAAGCCCATAAAGGCTGATTATAAACAGTACTTCTTAATTCCCTGAAACATGAAAAAAATCCACATCTCAAAGACAGTGTGAGATGGGTTAGAACATCAGTGTATGACCTTTAGAGTCCAACCTTCTATTCAAAGCAGAGTCATCTTCAAAGCTAGGTCTGGTTGCTCAGAGCCACACCCAGCTGAGCTCTGAGTATTTCCAGGGATGGAGATACCACAACCCGTAGGCAACCTGTTCCAGTGCATCACCACTCTCATTCTGAAAATATTTTTCTTATGTCTAGATGAGATTCCCCTTTTCAGCTTGTGTGTTTTGCCTCTTTCTGTTGTGATGTTCTACTCCGTCTTTCCTGGTGGTGGAGGACAGCAAGTGGATCCTCCCTTCAACTGCTAAAAGTCTTTTCCAAGTGGAACAAAATCAGCTTGAACAGTGTCTTTTCTTGTATCACATGTTCCAGTCCCCAAGGCACCTTAAGTAATCCTTCACTGAATTCAGTCTGGTTTGTCAATTCAAACAAACAAGACTGTGTTTTTTAATTCTACACATCAATATTTATCTGCCTATAAGGCACTTTCATAATTTCCCAACATCAAAGCATTCATAAAATCATGGAACATTTTGGGTTTGAAGAGACCTTTAGAGATCATCTATTCCAACCCCTCTGCTACAGGCTGGGACACCTTTCACTCGATCAGGTTGCTTGAAGCCCTGTCCAAACTGACCCTGAACACTTCCAATGGTGACATCTGCAACTTATCTGGACAGCTTATTCCAGTCACCTTCTACACGAGTAAGAAAATACGTCTTAAAGAAGATGGGAACATTTGTTCAGCATTTCACAAGATAATACAATCCAAAACTTCAGAAACCTTAGGATTTCAGGTGGAACTTCGAATATTTCAGTGCTGATGTGGATATAACTGAGTTCCAAAATTCTCATACTATACTTCACAATGACATTCAATAAAAATATTTGATTAGTTCCTGTGTAAGAAAGAGAATTACTTACTGCCTTCCCATGTACAGTGTAAGAGATTCAATGCCCCCTCTACTCTTTTCCAGTGTTGAAGATGAAAGAATGCATATGCTATTGCTTCACTGTCCCCTCTCTTCAGAATATGTTCAGGGGGCAGAATTAAGCTTTTCATTTCTAGTAGATACTGCAATAAAAAAGCAGACCACAATTATTTTAGGCATAATATAAAACACAAAAAGCTGCTGGCAATTCTACAATGCACACTGAAAGGTCTTTTTATCCCTGAAGTATTGTCCCTTGTAAGTGTTTCATCAAATGTGTCACATCACCAACTGTACTTGATGATAATGATTGAATTATTCCCAAAGACTAAGATATGCTGACAGACAGTTCATGTTGTGGTCTTCAGCTATAGAAGGGGGGCTACAGAGAACTTCAAAATGACATGTTTCTCGTATCAGAGGCGATGAAAAAGGGCCCAGAGTACAAAAGAGAATCTAATTACAAGAGGTTTTTAATTAAGTATCTTTACAATAAAATTAAGTCACTGAACAGTATGATGCTCACACTCTTTCTATAAGGAAGGAAACACAACACATAGAGCATGCACATGGGTTGCTTTATTGCATTGCCATCATCTGGTTGCTATATGGATGGATATGTAAGGTTGGGAGCCACTAAGCAGTTACCAACAAGTTACAAAGCAAATAAAGTTCATAATGTTACAAACACCTGAATTTCCAGGGGGAAGGGGGGGGAAAAAAGTATTGGATGTTTAAGCTTGATATTTGAAATAGTTGCTGGAAGTGGTATGAAGATGAAAAGCACCACTGACTAAACCCACAAGCAATTTCCCCATTACAGGATCCACCATAAGAGAAGCAGACGATGCACATGGCAGGTTCATGCCACAGGGAAAGGTAAATGTCCTCAATATTATTCAAATAGGTGATTCTTCCTCCTTCCCCTGCCTGTAAACTAGACCACCAGCTTGGCAAGCATTATCTCATCTCTGGTGTTCAACATGCCAGTTAGTGAAAGGACAAGGTACAGAGAAGGGGAAAGATATACCACTGGCTGGCATGTTTTACAGGAGGAGTAGTGAGGGACAGAAATCACAGGCTGCCAAATCAACTCCTGTTTGTCAGATCTCCTCCGAGAAGCGGTCATTTCCCAGCTGTGTGCTGACTGCTCTTCGGTAGCACAGGGAAACTGTCACTCCCTTTCAGGATGCCCAAGAGAAAATCTTTCCACATGACTACTTAACACAAAAGGTAGGCATTAGACTGCCAGGTCCAAACACAATTTATTTTAGAGGCATTGCCAGGAGGAATGTTAACTGTATACAGTCCTCATTACAGTTCTCATTAGGAACTTCCAGAAACATGAAGATCAAATTCTACAAGTACAGAACAGAGCTAATCAAAGAAATGAAAACCTTTGATTTGTGAGGGAGCACCTGAAGACCTCCATCTGTTTAACTTAGTTAAACAGAAGTAATGGGTATCAAAAAGGTACCTAGCTTTCAGTTGGGCTTGGTTATTATGAAAGGAGACATATGACTGTCCATGAAAATTAGGATGGTTTGATGTCCTAGAATATATCATAGCCATTCATGCACTGCTGTGTTTTCAAAGAAAGTTCAAGTTCCTGGAATTTTTGCTGGAAGAGGTTCAGGGTCTACCTGGAGACAGCATAGCCATGAGCAGTCCCTTTATATGGTAACTGCAACCTACCAGCACCCAGACTCTTTACAAGTAGGACTGAGTCGCCATGAAGCAACAACACAGGCCCCCTGAAACAGTTTGGATTACACAAGTAGACAAATTCCAGTGAAATGAAATTCAATGAAAAAAATGTGTTACTTCAAAAAATCTCCAATAAGTTGCAGTCCTCATGCTGCCCATATAACATGTGAATCACAGTCTTGATGGACTTCTGCATGCAGTACCTCCAGATTTTGCAAAAAGTCAGCCAAAGACATCTGATTGTAGTTACCAAGAGGCTGTTATTGCACTTAATCAAAGATACTACACTAGACAGGTTTGGTCTTCTCTTCAGCCACCAGAGACTTTAGGGTGGGAATCTGACTATTTATATCTAAACACTTCCAAAGACCTCAGAGCACAGTTTTTGTTGCTACAGGGCTAAAATGTACAGAGAATCCTACCACACTAAAATTCATACCTGTATGAAAACCTCTCTGGTTTTACAGGAAAATAAACTACAGCTCTTGACAGACTCTCAAACAGACTCCCAGACTTCCCATTAACTAGAACTCTTGATATTCTGGCATCCTTTCAGATTCAACCACTACCTTTACAATTTAAGTAATAAAACTTCACCACGTTCTCAATACCAAATACACAGGAAGATGGGAGCTCTCTGTTACTCTGACAGGGCTTTGAACCCACATGTGGTTCTGCTTCAGAGGAAGAATCAAGTAAAGGGCTACATCAGAAACTTTGCAAAGAGCATGAAGGAAATGGAGACGGGAAGCCCAGCACATCTCCAACTGCATTTGTTTTTCAATAATGAATGAAGAAGTCATAGATTCGTAAAATGGTAAGGTTGGAAGGGACCTCAAGGATCATCTAGTTCCAACCCCCTGCCATAGGCAGGGACACCTCCCACTAGTACAGCTCACTCAAGGCCTCCTCCAACCTGGCCTTGAACACCTCCAGGGAGGGAGCAGCCACAACCTCCCTGGGCAACCTGTTCCAGTGCCTCACCACCCTCACTGGAAAGAACTTCCTCCTGACATCTAGTCTAAATCTCCCCTCTGCCAGTTTAAACCCATTGCCCCTTGTCCTGTCATTGCAAGTCTAACTAGAATAGGAAATGACATGTCAATAGCAACCCTCATCTGAGGTTATCACGTTCTGTTAGAAAAGGAATCCACTCAAAAAGACAAGTCAGTCAGACAACTTCAGTCAGAATGACCTATTCTTAAGTTATCAGTGAATACTAAAGTTGCACTATGATTTCTATCATCAACAGGTGACTTAATCAGTTCTACTTCACTGCATTGTTTTGGCTTTCATTTTTCTGGTTGTCTTTTTAGTTTTTCTGGTCTCTCCTCTCACCCTAAGCTTTTTCCTGTCAAAAAACTGTATTGTATGACTTACAACAAGAGTAAGAGTGTTTTTCATGTGTTTCATGTTGGGTGGTGAATGGTTGGAGAGCAGCCCTGAGGAAAAGGACCTTGGAATCTGGGTTGATGAAAAGCTCAACATGAGCCTGCAGTGTGCACATGCAGCCCAGACAGTAACCGAGTCCTAGGCTGCATCAAGAGCAGCGTGGCCAGCAGGGCAAGGGAGGGGATTCTGCCACTTTACTCTGCTCTTGTCAGACCCCACCTGGAGTACTGTGTGCAGTTCTGGAGCCCTCAGCACAGGAAGGACAGGGAAGTGTTGGAGTGGGTCCAGAGGAGGGCCACAAAGATGATCAGAGGGCTGGAGCAGCTCTCCTATGAGGACAGGCTGAGAGAGTTGGAGCTCTGCAGCCTGGAGAAGAGAAGGCTTCAAGGGGACCTGATAGTAGCCTTCCAGTATCTGAAGGGGGCCTACAGGAAGGCTGGGGAAGGATTATTTACAAGGTCCTGCAACGACAGGACAAGGGGCAATGGGTTTAAACTGGCAGAGGGGAGATTTAGACAGGATGTTAGGAGGAAGTTCTTTCCAGTGAGGGTGGTGAGGCACTGGCACAGGTTGCCCAGGGAGGTTGTGGATGCTCCCTCCCTGGAGGTGTTCAAGGCCAGATTGGATGAGGCCTTGAGTGAGCTGTACTAGTGGGAGGTGTCCCTGCCATGGAACTAGATGATCCTTGAGGTCCCTTCCAACCTTACCATTCTACGATTCTATGATTCCACAGAAGGCTTCTGGAGCAGTTACATGAGATTGTAATAAAGACTACTCAGCTACAGCCAATCTGTACACGTATGCAAGTATGTCTTTTAACAAGCATTCTAAGGATGACAACGGACAACCTGCAGCAGTTTATATTTTTCTTACTTGAATTGCTTATATATTATTTATTTCTTAATATTGACAGCACTCTGGCTACTAAGTCTGCTCTGCCAGGAGTGCTTTAAACATTCCACATTAATTAGGTACTTCAGTGCCCTTTTATAAAATAAATCAACCTATCTCAGGCAGGTTTCCCTCTCTTTCTCAACTGCACAATTTGCCTCTGAAATTACAGCTCAGGCCACAAATAGTCAATAGTCACTCCTGCACCTGTGATAGCATCCCTCCAGGCCAGAACATGAGAATTTAACATTGTTTGAACAGGAACCATCCTCCTCCCAGAGGGATGAACAGAATGAGCTTGAAACAGTTCCAAAATACTGGTTTCTACATGTCCAGGGAAGCCACTTCTGGGTCACCTTACAAGTTCTCATTGGACTGATGGCAACCAAAAAGATTGGCCTTTTTGCTGGAGATACAAAACCAAATCACCATCACACTGAACAGTTAAAAACTCTCTTTAAACATGTCTGGAATAGTTTCTCTGTAATATCATGGGGTGTGCAGAAGAGATTCATTTCCCATCTGGTATATGAATTTGTTTGCATTATTTGTTTCTATTAGCAACTACAACTTACTAGAAACCACACAAGCACACAGACATAGTTCTTATTAAATAGAAAAAAAAATTAAAATAAGTGGGGGAAGGGATGATGTGAAGAACAGATAAATCTTGCAAAGTATTTGTGATGGTTTGGGAGCTATCCCCCCCACCCCCACCCCCACCCCCAATGAAATCACCCAGATTAGACTCAGCTGGCTGGAAGTTAAGGAATGAAGCTTTATGTTCACAGCTTAGCACAATATACTGGCATATATTTACAACAAATTACAATATTTACAGTTATATACAGAAATAGAAATGTTAAAAGTAATACAGAAACACAATACGCCTCCCAGAAATCAGAGCTCCCAAGAGGGGCTCCCAACCACCCTTCCACCTTCTTTCCACCTCTCTACCTTATCCCAGGGTCTGCCTTACATGCAAGGTGAATTTGGAGGATCAACAAGGGAAGTTAGAAACAGAATGTGTAGAAGCAGAAGCCCAGGAAGAAGAACACAGACACTGAACTCCAACAGATTGAGACCCTCTGTTTTATCTATGTATGTGTCCTTGCTTTTATACATCTCAGCAAGCTTATGAGTGAAGTAGCCATCTCCACTGTTTCCTTTGGACTGTTTCCTTGTAATCTATTTTTTCTCATTAAAATATTCCAATTAGCCTCAAACCAGCAAAATCCACCCCTGTCTATTTCACTCAGAGTTTTGCTGAGAATATCTGTCTAATCTAAACCAGTATTTACAATAATTAATATTACAAGTTCAGTTCATGCTTTGTTCTGGCTATCTTGGATGCAGGTGATTCAAAAGCTCAAAAAACAGAGGACAGTTTGTCTCCTCACATAGGAGACAAGAACAGGGACTCCCAGGTGATATTGGATTCGTGCTCACGTACTGTAGATTCTCTCTTAGGTTCTTTGGACACCTAGAACAGAAAACTCCTAACAGCTTGTATTTTACACTCTGAATTTATACACTGGATTTCACCATTCCTGCATTACCCAGTATGTATGACCAGGACCTTCAGCAGAAACCACCCCTCGGACAGGCTTCCCTTCAGCCGAAGGAGAAAATACCCAAACAGATTTTCCTATCAGATTCTTTTCACTTACAACAGGAACTTTATCACCATCTACTGTTTGGACCAAATCTGATTGTGCAGGTCCTGCTCTGTTTACAGAACCCCTACTATTTACCAACCAGGTTGTCTGTGCTAAATGCTTGTCCCAGTTTTTCAAAGTTCCACCCTCCAAGGCCTTTAGGGTGGTTTTGGGCAAACCGTTGTAGTGCTCAATCTTTCCTGAAGCTGGAGCACAGTAGGGTATGTGGTAGATCCACTCAATACCCTGTTCTTTGGCCCAATTTTTCACAAGATTGTTCTTGAAGTGAGTTCCATTGTCTGATTCGATTCTCTCTCTAATTCCATGTCTCCACATGATTTGTCTCTTCAAACCAGGAATGGTGTTGCGTGCAGTAGCATGTGGAACTGGATAGGTTTCCAGCCATGAGAACGTCAGCACGTTTCTTTGGGACCAAAACTTAACAGTGCTACACTAAACCAGAATGATGTTAGTTCACAGAATCTCATTTAAGCAAAGAAGGTTGAAGAAAAAAAAAAAAAAAAAAAGAACTGATACTAATCTTCATAAATGAGTGTGGTACAATTTGGTGTGATTCTTTTCATTATGAAAATCACAGCTCTTTGTTCTCTCTCCTGCTGTACTGACTTCAATCTTCTACTGGTTGGGTTTATTCCCTGAAGATACTCTGCCTAGTGAAGTCCTTTCTTTATACACAGCCAAACTGTGAAAAATTTCAAAGCTGAAATTTGCTGTAGTTAAGGTGTTTCAGTAACAACACAAGACAAACCACAGATAGATGTAGTTATCTTTTGCCAGGTATTTTTCAGGTACAGATTAAAAAATGAAGCCACTTTCTAGCACAAAAACCTTTTACAGGTATGACAGTTAAGGTGTCTTCAGAATAAGTTTTGGTCTGTTTGACAGTGGTTTCATTTTCACTGCAGTCAAAGAGATTATAGCTGTCAAAAGATTATTTGCTGGAGGAGTAGCTGCCTGAAGAAAGACTTTCAGTCATATTAGCTGTCTGTACAAGGCATTCTTGTACAGATAGAAAATCAAACCCAAGGCGATGTGTAGTCATCTAGAATCAATGAAAGTGGGGGCCAGCATTTTCATGACATACATACTGAGCAGATGCCCAGAACCATGCATACACACTGACCTCTACATGAAAGCTAAGTAGTTTTGCAGGGTTTCTCACCTCTATGTAATGATGGAAATCTGAGAGTTTTAAATTGCTTCTTTTAATGAGGTTCCTACATCTTATACATCAAAAGAAGTATATCTGACCTTGGCAACATCACTACGGAGCACTGGACTGCAATCTGGCCATGATCTCCTAAGGCAAAATCAGCAGCATTGTAAGAACCCCTGCAATAGGTCACAATGGGAGACACAGTCACCCTTTCTTGTTAAATCCAGCTCAGCAGCATCTCTCAGCGTGTTCAACATGTTGCTGAGAACGCACATCCAGTAATCTTCTTTTTACGTAACAGTTTTAATGAATTCTACAGAAAGTGGTAAAATCTCCTTTTGAGACAAACCAGAAACCTACCAAACCATTTTCCCCCTCTTTAGTAGTGTAGTTCCCTGTTTTCATTGATTCTGCTGGGAAGTTTGCAAATGCTTTAAATGATTTGTTAGCTTTGCAATTTTATTTATCAGTATCAACAAAAAACTCAACAGTGTTTAAATCCTAGAGAAGCTTAAAAAGTTCTTAGTTCTGTGACACTGTTAAGATTTCTTGTGATGTTGCTTTCTAAAACTTATCTTCAGTTCATTAATAACAAATCGGATGTGAGCGTTCCATGAATCTACAACTTCAATCATAACTGAGTGGAAAATGAGGTGTAACATCTATACTGTGCACAAAATTATAACTGAAGAAGTATTTCTGCCACCCTACTATCCTTTAGCTAATAGCAGAAAGATTGAGTGTGAAATCAACACTGTGGCATATTAATCTGTATTAGGTTACTGTGTTTTAATATTACAATATGAACAAAAAAGCCCTAGAGTCTGCTCCCATTACTACTTTGTTATCCTGATAATCTGTATGTTTCACAAAAGTTTTCAATTTTAGAAGACTAACTCTGAAAAACTGAGGGAGTCAATTACTATGTGAACTTACTGAAAATCCCAGGAATTTACATGAGGAAGAGGACTGGAATTTCTTTAAATCGAAAGTACTGAATGGTCTGCATTTCACATATGGGGATACTTGTCAGAAAGGAGATTCAGCCTGCATTGAGCAGCCACCTAAACAGAAGCTGGCTAGTGAGAAGGAGGTCACAAGTGATAAAAAGAAGTATAGGTCTATACGAAAAGTAGGATCTTGGGGACCTGGAATTGCAAAGGTCATGGAGCAGTTGACACAACTTGCAGTAAGGTAAATTCTGCAAAAGAAGTCAAACCAAAGAAGAGCAAGCTCTTAAGGAAAACCAGAAAAAGAACAAGCAAAAAGGAAGTAAATGAAGACTGAGACTCAGTATCATGCCAGTGCAGAATGCAGAGAGAATAGCAGGATGGACATCAGGAGCATGTACAGAAGTAGAGGGCACTGCAGTAAATGATCTCTGTCCCTGAACAGTGAATGACTCAGTCTCAGAAATGGGCAGACCTGCATAACTGACTTAAGATCTCCACTCAGAAAACAGGCAACTGTTTGTGATGAGAGAAGTAAACGCAATGCCTTCCATCTAAAGAGGGCAACAGTACGTGTTCATATGGAACCATTAGCAAGCAAGCTGTTAAAAAAATATTTTTATGGAAAGAATTACTAAGAGGATGAAGTGAGGAAAATGGAACAGGTTCCCAAGGATTGCTCATGACAGGTTAAGCTAGTATCTTGCCTAGCAAGATGTCTAATTTTTCAGACAGCAATAGGATACTCTAACCAGGCTTCAGTACTATATTTAGAAGGGGTCACCTGGAACAGGACAGCAATAGAGTTAGGCAGGTAACCAGGCAGAGGACAAGTATGAATGGTTGTGTTGGTGCATGAACCATTGGGATGGAAGAAAGTAAACAGAGTTCTACAGAAGCAGTGCTAGAGCCAAATGTAATTTAATATTTTCCTTTTACAGTTTGACATAAAAATAAAAGATCACATACAAAGCGACTCATCTCACCTAAATCTTGTTGTCTACAAAATCTATCATAAAATAGTTATTTCTTTTATAATCAGTGTAAAAACAGGCATCTTGGAGGGAAAGTATGTCTAGAGATATTGAAGACAGTTCCTTCTTTCCACTGCCTGTAGAGGAAGTCTAGGTGATTTTATTAAATGAATGGTCTATCCTTCAGACAGCTAAGTCATGTTATTTAGTGGCTGGCATAAGGTACATGCCACAGGAAATAAAATATTTAATACCTGTAATGCATGAAAATTAACTTTCTGCAATCCATGTATTCACCTGGGTGGGATTTATCTTGACCAGATTTGGTGTTCAGGCATACCTGACGAATACACTCCCTACATTAACAGACGTCTGTCTCCTGCTGTCCAGTGGAGGTTTCTTAGTTTCAAAGAGCAATACTAGATACAGCGTTTTGTGCGGTGACATTCAGAGACAGATCTCCAAGGGCCAAGAAACATCTGCCTCTAGTCTGCCTTTACAGACTGCAATACTGAATACCAGATGATAAAATAATAAAATACATTACCTTCAGCAGCCTGTGGGCAAGATTCTTACTGCTGAGATACATATCTAGAGAGTGGATTAGGGAATTAGAACATAAATTGCTTTTCTTACTCTGTACTTCTCAGTAATTTTCATTTCTGAGCTTTGCATTCTCAGAACTTAATGACAGGGTGTTGCATGAGGAGTTGCTAATGCAGCTTATATGAAGCACACCAAGAACTTCAAACACAGGTTCCTTTGTATAGCATGCCAAACACATTCTTACATACAACCATCAAAACAAATAAAACAAGCTATTTTGATCTAGAAGACCTTTAGTGGTTATTTTGTAAACAATCATATGTCTTTATGTATGACTCTGTCCTTCAGCATAGCCACTTTACTCTGCATTGGTGAGACCTCACCTGGAGTACTGTGTCCAGGTCTCAATATAGGATGGACATGGACCCAATGGAGTGGGTCTAGAGGAGGGCCATGAAAGTGGTCAGAGGGCTGGAGCACCTCTGCTGTGAGGACAGCCTGAGGAAGCTGGTGTTGTTCAGCCTGGAAAAGAGGAGGTTCTGGGGAGATCTAATAGTGGCCTTCCAGTACCTGAAGGGGGCCTACAAGAAGGATGGAGAGAGAGACACCATTTGCAAAGGCCTGTGGTGATAGGACAAGGGGCAATGGCTTCAAACTTGAGAAGATTTAGATTGGATGTTAGAAACAGTTTTTTTTACCACGAGGGTAGTGGAACACTGGAACAGGTTGCCCAAGTAGGTCCTTGGGGCCCCATCCCTGGAGATATTCAAAGTGAGGCTTGAGAGGGCTCTGGGCAGCCTGATCTAGTTAAGGATGCCCCTGGTTGCTGCACAGGGGGTTGGACTAGATGACCTTTGGAGGTCCCTTCCAACCCAGACCATTCCATGATTCAATGATTTCACAGAATTATAGAATCATAAAATGGTAGGGGTTGCAAGGGATCTCCAGAGATCATCGAGTCCAACACCATGCAAAGCAAGACCACTTAGGGTGGATCACACAGGAATGCATCCAGGTGGGTTTTGAAGATCTCTAGAGAAGGAGACTCCACAACTTCTCTGGGCAGCCTGTTCCAATGTTCCATCAATCTCACAGTAAAAAAAGCTTTTTCTCATGTTGAAATGTAATTTCCTGTGATTGAGTTTACATCCACTACCCTTCATCCTGTCACTGAGAATCACTGAAAAGAGACTGGCTCCATCCTCGAGAGAGCCACCCTCAGATATTTGTAGACACTTGTGATGGATTGGGAGTTACCTGCCCCCCCCCCACTTTGTAAAATCACCCAGACTACAACACTGTAGTCTTCTCTTCTCCAGACTGAACAGCCTCAGGTCTCTCAGTCTTTCCTCCTAAGTGAGATGCTCCAGTTCCTTAATCATCCTTTGTAGCCCTTCATTGGACTCCTGTCCCTTTTGAACTGGGTAGCCCAGAACTGTACACAATACTCTAGATGTGGTCTCACTAGGGCTGAGTAGAATCATAGAATCATAGAATGGTAAGGTTGGAAGGGACCTCAAGGATCATCTAGTTCCAACTCCCTGCAGGAGAACCTCCCTCGACCTGCTGGACACACTCTTCTTAATGCACCCAAGTGTAGCATCGGCCTTTTTGGCCAACAGGGCACACTGCTGCCACATGGATAACTTATTAACAATCAGACCTTCAAGGTCCTTCTTTGTGGAGCTACTCTCAAGCAAGTCAACCCCTAACCTGTACTGGTGCATGGTACAGGTCCAGGCCTATACACTTATCCTTGTTGAATTTTGTGGTATCTACTACTGCAATCCAACATGTAGTTGTTGCTCACACAGAGGACTCACTTCAGCTAAAATTTGAAGTTGCACAGTCCAGAATAGGAGACACTGGATGTATCAAGTATGGAAGTATCAAATGAAAAAAAATGTGCATCCCCTCAGGTTCTTTCTCTACCTGTTTTTTGCTCCCCTTCCTATACCAATCATTAATGTAAAAGAATTCAGGAGTCAGGTCCTCAGCAGAGTTAAAAACTACAACAATGCTTTCCCCATACTCACTTTTGGCACATGTGGATTAAATTCTACTGCTCTGTGAATAGCTTCTACTGCATTCATCTCTGCAGTACTCAGTCCTCGCCTTGAGGCAGCCTCTGGAGAGAATCTACAAAAGCAAAGAAACAAACACATTAGGTCAGCAATGTTAGTAAGAAGACAACAGGAAAAGAAACTAGAACATGGGCCCATGTAACCAAACTGAGTCAATTTCCTATGCTCTCTGAACTTCCATAGCAAGTGGAAACTCTGAGCGATCTATTACATCAAGGCCAATGAAAATCCCAGCAGAAGTGGAAAGCATGTTTGTATCTAATCACGGCAGAAAGTCAGTTCAAACAGTTCTTTCTCTGTCACTAACCTAAATTTGCTCTAGGTACTTTGCTAAGGGGCATATTCAAGGCTGAAGATTCAGGAAAAATGAAAAGAAAAAAAAAAAGCGCCAAATTATTGTTGGAGGGTTTCTGTTAAAAATGTGTTTGGGGAGGCTTTAGGGAGGGTCCCAACCCAATATCCCTGGGTCAGGTTGGGATGGAAGCACGATGCAGCAGCAGTAGCCGGTGGTCTACTGTCTGCAGCACCATTAAGGGTAGCATGCCCAAACTGTGGGCAAATCATCTGCCCCAATGAATGAAAAACCAGACCATGCAATCTCTTTCTCACCTCACACCCCACGGCTAACTCCAGAGCTGTACTTGGCAGGCAGACACCACAGGGAAAGCTGTGACAACCTTAGCCCTGCCCTCCCAAGCTGGAGTCGCTGTGTAGGGAGGAAAGATGTTGCAGTAGGTACTGGCGATCTACAGGACAAAAAGAATGAAAGAAAAATTACTTAGATCTTGATGTGTACATACACTTTAAAAGCAAAAACTGTCAGGATGTCAAGTCAAGAAAATGGCTTTCCACTCTACTTGCTTTCCAACTTTAGGGAAGCATTCAACCCTCAGGTGCACAGACACAACTCTGCCTGAGATTTGTGTGAAGGCATCTGAGAGCAGAATCAGGAATTTTAATCTCATAAGGTTCTAGGCACCCTTTCAGAGCAGGCCAGTGCTCCCAAGTCAACAGACATCAAGTAGATGTACTCAGCACCTTGGAAGGTTGAGACCCAAGAGAAAATTGTAATAGGAATGAGCAGATATTTGTCTCTCTAAAAGTATGAGCATCATCTACCTTTCAGAATCCCTGACATAGGAATGCTAAATTCACCTGCTGCTATTTAATGAGCAGTCATTTGACAGCACTAGTAAAATGACATTGCTACCAGAGCATCCACATGTACTTACTACCTTTTTGTGGTCATATTTATACAAAGTTGAAGAGGTTTCCCAAACAACACCTTTTAGTTGCATTATACTATCTAGGAAGTCAAAACTCACCCAGACAGCATACAAAGAACTGCAACAAGAATTGAATTTATGCTACTTCTTTTCTTCTTCTGTAATATTTAAAGTGCAGTGTTTTACCACTGCAGATTTTTCTTCTAAATACTAATTCTATGAATTTACTGCAGGACTGAATTCTCCTGCTATCCCAGCAGATTGTTAGGGTGTGGGCTCATTTGTGAGAAATCTTGAGTTAAATCAGGAATTTTGCTGGACAGTGGTTCTCCCACACTTACTTGTCAGAGACAGCTCTGGCTTTGAGCAATGCAGCCGTGTAACATATTGTTGCTGATTTTGGTAAGCTTATATCTGTTGAAAAGAAAGAAAAAAGTAAGCATGTGAAAATTTAAGACTGAAGGAAGAAAAATGTTTAACTGATACTTCAGAGTATGCACAATCTATGTAAAATTATTACACAAATTCAGAATACTTTCTTATCTTAGGACTTGTATTTCCATGTCACACAGATTTTTAAGCTCCCATGCACTATAAAAACTTTAATTTAAAGTCTATGTCAATGAAACTGGAACTGTTATTTAAGCAGCAACTGGATTCCTTAGAGAATGAATTGAAAGAGAGATATAATGAAAGAATTCATTACTTCATATATAAATATATAGGTAACCTGGAATTCATGATTTTTTCTGTAGCTGATTTTAAAATCTAAGTAATATCTGAGGGCTATCTTATTCACATTTCTTGTTTTCACTCAAAAGCAGTTGTCCAATATGAATATGCTGCAGCTATATAAGATAAGACAGTTATTTAAGTAATAATAGAGTTGACTTACAAGCAAACAACCATTATATTTATTGTAGTTAAAGATCAACAGTAAATGAGTGTTTTGCTTCTTATGGAAATCTTAGACCAAAATATTCACCAGACAGTTTCTGGCCATTTTATGCTGTCCCAGAGGCACATGGGAGCCATTAACCTGACTTAATCCATTAGATAAACTTAATTTATACCTGTTCTTTACCAGTAATTTGACACAAAACAACCAACAGGTGGAGAGGAATGCTGCTTAATGGACTGGAGTTACAGATTTGCTCCTGCTGTTGCAAAGCAGGACTGACTTCCATACTAGTCGATCTATCTAGCAGACACAAACTATACAGTGGCTAACATATTCCCAGCAAATTACAGTTAAGTTGGGGGGGGAAAGTAACATCCCCCCACAAAAGGTTGGATTCTGCAAACACTTCTGCACATGACAATATTATAGCTTCCTATAGCAAACAGCAAATACACAGCACAGTAAAAACAAGGCAGTGGAGTAGGACCACTATAAAAGTGAAAGCTAACACAACTCATTTCTAAAAAGCTATCTATCCCTGTTTGTTGTTAAAATTGATTAGAAAGATGAAATTATCATAGATCTTGTCAACTTTAGGGTTAAGAGAAACTAATGATTTACTTAATCCTAAGACTCCAAAGAGGGGTTAAAGAAGACAAGCAAGTCATAGCTGAGCAGTCACCACTCTTCACTTACTAACAAATAATCAGTCAAGCGAAAAATGTTGCCATAATGACTGAGGTACTATGAAAATGCTGTTAATGCTCTCTCTTGTCTTCTCTATGGACTTGAAGTATGAGATGTAAAGCTCTTGCAGAAGGCTCCCCTACAATATATTCCAACTACAGTTTCACTGGAGTGCATAATTGTATTGACTAGAGCAATTAAAATCAACAGCATGCAAAGCGGTTTGGGTGATAGATACAGTAATTACTCCACAAACAGAAGCTAGCTATGGGCACAGCAATGAGTACATCTTTAATGACAGGAGGAGAAAATATTTATAAGCATTTTCAATAACCTTGTTTATACCAGCTCTTCCATAGTATTAGGGAGTTAAATGTTATTTCCAGTAAACAGAAATGACCTTTTTCAGAACACAGTGGTCTCTGTCTTTCAGTATAAACCTTATTCATTAAATCATGAATAGAGTGAAAGTTAGATGGATGGAAAAGAAAAATATAACCAATCAACCACAAAAGCCAATGATGTGCTGTCATTTATACCATTTTAATGGAGCAACTGTCAGTGCTGACCCTAGGCATATCAAGGACAGTGGGGTCATTAAAAGCAGTCAACATGGTTTTACCAAGGGGAAGTCATGTTTGACCAACCTGATACCCTTTTATGAGGACATAACCAGGTGGATAGATGATGGTAGAGCAGTGGATGTGGTTTATCTTGATTTCAGTAAAGCATTTGACACTCTCTCCCACAGCATCCTTCTGGCTAAATTGAGGCAGTGTAGGCTAGATGATCAGGTAGTGAGGTGGATTGGGAACTGGCTGAAGGAAAGAAGCCAGACAGCTGTGGTCAGTGGGGCAGAGTCTAGCTGGAGGCCTGTAACTAGTGGGGTCCCACAAGGGTCCACAGTACTGGGACCAGTTCTGCTCAATATATTCATCAATGGCCTGGATGAGGGCACAGAGTGCACTGCCAGCAAGTTTGCTGATGACACCAAACTGGGTGGAGTGGTTGACACACCATAAGGCTGTGCTGTCTGTCAGACAGACTTGGACAGGCTGTAGGATTGGACAGGAAGAAATTTGATGACATTCAACAAGGGCAAGTGTAGAGTCTTGCATCTGGGAAAGAACAACCCCAGGTATCAGTATAGGATAGGAACTGACCTGCTGGAGAGCAGTGAAGGAGAAAAGGATCTGGGGGTCCTAGCCNGATGAGGGCACAGAGTGCACTGCCAGCAAGTTTGCTGATGACACCAAACTGGGTGGAGTGGCTGACACACCATAAGGCTGTGCTGTCTGTCAGACAGACTTGGACAGGCTGTAGGATTGGACAGGAAGAAATTTGATGACATTCAACAAGGGCAAGTGTAGAGTCTTGCATCTGGGAAAGAACAACCCCAGGTATCAGTATAGGATAGGAACTGACCTGCTGGAGAGCAGTGAAGGAGAAAAGGATCTGGGGGTCCTAGCCGATATGAGGTTGGCCATGAGCCAGCAATGTGTTCTTGTGGCCAGGAGGGCCAGTGCCATCCTGGGATGTATTAAAAGGGGTGTGGCTAGTAGGTCGAGAGCAGTTCTCCTTCCCCTCTACTCTGCCCTGGTGAGGCCACATGTGGAGTCCTGTGTCCAGTTATGGGCCTCCCAGTTCAAGAGGGACATAGAATTACTTTAGAGAGTCCAGTGCAGAACCACAAAGATGATTAAGGGAATGGAACATCTCTCTTATGAGGAGAGCCTGAGGGAGCTGGAGATCTTTAGCTTGGAGAAGAGGAGACTGAGGGGTGACCTCATCAGTGTTTACAAATACATAAAGAGTGAGTGCCAGGAGGATGGAGCCAGGCTCTTCTCAGTGATACCCAACGACAGGACAAGGGACAATGGGTGGAAGTTGAGGCATAGGAAGTTTCATATAAACATGAGGAGAATTTTTTTCACTGTGAGTGTGACAGAACACTGGAACAGGCTGCCCAGGGGGGTTGTGGAGTCTCCCTCTCTGGACATATTCAAAACCCGCCTGGACATGTTTCTGTGTGATCTGGTACAGGTGATCCTGCTCTGGCAGGGGGGTTTGGACTAGATGATCTTTTGATGTCCCTTCCAGCCCCTCACATTCTGTGAGTCTGTGAATACCCAGAAAGAGAAGCAAAAATTGGCAGCAGTTCTGGTATCACAGCAAAGAGGTAATATAATTAATCTCTTTATTTGCAACCCCAAATGATTAACTTGTTTATAAGCCTCTATTATAATACAATAGCACTTCTACAGCACAGAATTAACTAAGGAAATTTTAACAGACAGGTTCGAAGAGCAAATCATCACCTGAAATAAAAAGGAAACAGACAATGAATCCTGCTTTGTGAGTGCCTCTAAGTTGAATTCATGGAAGTGATAAGACATTTGGCTGATGGGTCACACAATCTGGAACATAGAAAAGTTTCATCTCAACATGACAAGAAACTTCTTTACAGTGAGGGTGAGAGAGCACTGGAACAGGCTGCCCAGAGAAGTTGTGGAGTCTCCTTCTCAAAACCTGCCTGAATGCATTCCTGTGTGGACTACCATGGGTGATTCTGCTTAGCAGGGGGTTTGGACTCAATGATCTCTGGAGGTCCCTTCCAACCTCTAATATTCTGTGATTCTGGATAACCAGATGGCCTGGATTTAGTCCTACCCTTTTTACAGTTTTACAAGTGAGCAGAAAGTAGCAGCTAAACAGAGAGAATCTCAGTCTAAGTAAGGAGGCTCACCCAGATGGGTGAACTTAGAGTGACCACAAATTCTTTGTCCTGCCTAACCGGGGGGCCACCAGGCCCCCCGGCCTTTGATCCCCTCCACCATTCACCCAGTGTGCACCAAGAGCACTCACCAGTGATGACAAGAGGAGGATCCCTCTGCCCAGTTGGGCAAGCTTGGAGCTTCTGCCTGTCCTGATTAGAAAGGGGAGTGGGCAGGGAGGGCAAAGTAGCTACACCTGAGGTGGGAGGAGACTCCAACAGAGTCCAGGTGCTCTGAGATTTTGGTGAAAAGGGGCAAAATAGAGTAGCTGGGTTGGAAAATGGGCAGATACGGTGTTCCAGTGTGATCTGGTATAGGTGATCCTTCTCTGGCAGGGAGGTTGGACTCGATGATCTTTCAAGATCTCTTCCAGCCCCTAGCATTCTGTGATTCTGTGATTTTCAGTGAGTCAACAGAATACCTTATTTTCTCCTTGGTAGCCCAATGTTTCTCTGGGCTACCAAGCCATAATTCCCTCACAGGAAATATCTTCCCTTGCATCAATTCAAACCTAGTAAAGTTGTTTCAGGATGTGACCTTTACAAAATTTTGTACGAATGACAAAGAACAAGAGGCCTACCTACAAATACATTTTCCCAGGCAAAGTCCACATATTTAAAAAAAAAAAAAAAAAAAGACCAAAAAGAGAATGTCCAGACTTCAGAGAATCACAAAATGGTTTGGATTGGAAGGGATCTTAAAGATCATCTAGTTCAACTTCCCCTGTCATTGGCAGGGACACCTTCTACTAGACCAGGTTGCTCAAGGCCCCTTCCAACTTGGTTTGGAACACTGGCAAGGTTGCAGCCTCCACAGCTTCTCTGGGAAATCTGTTTCCTGTTCTTTGAATGCTGTAGCAAGAGCATCACTTCAATTTTCTATCTGCCTGAAGAGCTGAAAACGAGGAGGAATCAAGAGGTCCGAAGTATATAACTGATGTAACAAGAGGAAAAACAGCTGTCATGCTGATGAAAGAAAGCAACTGCAAGCAAAAAACCAGAATGGCAAAAAAAAAAGGCAATTCATCCATTAACACACAATCCATTAAGTTAAACAATGAGACCACTCAGCACACAAACCCACAAGTTTAAAGGCTACTTTCTGGATCAGATCATTGAGGCCTGAATGGAGAATGTTCAGCAGAAGTTGCATGGACCAAATTGTGATGATTATTACAACTCTTGGCTAAAAGATACTATACAGTAGGAACTGAGCTTAGATACAGGGTTAAACATAGTAAAACAAAACAATGTACCCCAAAACAGTATCTTCCAGTAGGCAGTAAGCACCCATGAGTTGGAAACATCTGCACATATAGATTGCAGGATGATCCACAATGAGCTGCTGGAATCTGTAAGGAAGGGAATGTGGTGAAGTAAGGCTCAGGTACACCACCTGAGTCATTCCTGCAGAGGAAATGGGATTTCTAAAGGAATGTAGTGTTCAACTATGATCACCCACAGTCAAGAGCAACAAAAGTAAACAGAAAGACTGGCTTATTTTTGTAACAGTTCAAATGAAATCAAGTCTGAGAGAAGACAGAACTGTTTCTTATGTATATCCACAAGGTACGCCAGGAAAGGAGAAGTGCTGCTTACGTGAAGAGTAATGTTGGCTCAAGAATAAACAGTTCAAAATTAAATTTAGTCTGGAGATCAAAAGGTTTCTGAGAAGGGGATTTTGGAGGTAAATTTCCAGGTAGAATAGTGAGGCAAACAAAATGGCTAATAACTAAGGATGGAATTTATTCAGCTCATGGAAGGGATAGTATTATGTGGTGAATGCAGCGGCAGGGGACCTCACTCAACCAGGGAGGCCTCTTCAAGTATAATGCTCCTAATGAGCAAGCAGCAAGTATTTCAGGCTAATACCTACGGTCCCTTGGCAACAGAAGAAATACATACAAATGTTCATGTTTATGTTACTGTGGAGATAGCCCTCAGTATGTTCATGCCAGCTTCCTTCCAAAAGTGTTTTGCTTTTTGTTTGCTCCATATTAGACTGTAAGTATTTGGTTCTGCTATATTCTGATCAGATTACTACAACACTTTAAAATCCTCATAAAACTTGGGCTTCATCTCCAAAAGTGGACCCTCGTATTTTACAGAAAAGCATAAAACAATTGTGTCTGGTTAAAACTCGAATTTAGCAAGGGAATCAAATCTAAACTAGTCCTAGGAGACACATCCTCTATCAGGAACCAAAGTGAAGTTTTTCATAAATGACTCTGTCCAGCTCTGTGAGCCATCTGGCAAAGTATCTTCACATGTACTGTTTCCCACCCTCCTGCAATTACTTGTGGAGCTCTCACAATGTGGTGAAAGATGTGACTGCTATTCTGTTGTCAAAATCATCAGGACATTTTTGCCTAATAGGAACTGATGTGTCAATACAACAAAGGCCCTCCTTCTTCCTTACTGCTTATGTCTTTAAACAGAACACAACATGGCCTAGACTTAATTTATAAGCATTTTCTTCCAATCAGCCCCAGTCAGGTACAAAGAGGGTTCAGAAACTGAATTCTTGCACTGGTCATTTGTTTCTTAAGTGGTTGCTTGTGATAGTAAACTATTGGAAAGATATTACAGATAGAGATTTGCTATCATAATGTCACTGCTGCTCTGATTCAAGATATCCAGAACATGCCTAAATAGAATCACCTAAATAGACTTTGGGATCTATTGTTCTCACACAAAAGCAATAATGAAACTAGATGTGCGCTACTGTTACATCCTTTATCCAAGTCATTGGAAGGCCTTGAACAGGAAGAGACAGACATGTTGGAATTGCTTTAATCATTAATAAATGCAAATCTAACTCACTAATCACAGAATCATGGAATGGCTTAGGTTGGGAGGGACCTTAGAGATCATCTACTCCAACCTTCCTGCCATAGGCAGGGACACCTCTCAACTAGACTTGTCTGCTCAAGGCCTCATCCAACCCGAAATATGCATTGATTTTGCAAAAACTGACTAGATTTTACATTAGGCAAAATAATGAATACTTTTCTGACTGGAAAGACACAAAACAAACCTAGCAGTTTTCCCTGTAATTTTTATGCAGAAGTTACCTGTATGACTTGTACTTAACCCTTTTCTTCTCGTGCAGCATTATAGTGCCTTCCTTCCTATTTTGATGCCAAAGTGTAAGCTATTGCCAAGGCAACAATACAGATTTCTATGGGCTTAACTTCAAAGAGGTAAATAGTCCTACCAACATTAATAGGACTTAAATATTTGCTGAAATAGTCTGTAGATCTACTATGCCATAATTTGCACGGTAAAACAGCTATTTCTTCTTAATATAGCACTGGAGCTGCTGGAATCATAGAATCATAGAATCATAGAATGGTAAGGTTGGAAGGGACCTCAAGGATCATCTAGTTCCAACCCCCTGCCATAGGCAGGGACACCTCCCACTAGGACAGGGCACTCAAGGCCTCATCCAATCTGGCCTTGAACACATCCAGGGAGGGAGCAGCCACAACCTCCCTGGGCAACCTGTTCCAGTGCCTCACCACCCTCACTGGAAAGAACTTCCTCCTAACATCCAGTCTAAGTCTCCCCTCTGCCAGTTTAAGCCCATTGCCCCTTGTCCTGTCATTGCAGGACCTTGTAAATAATCCTTCCCCAGCCTTCCTGTAGGCCCCCTTCAGATACTGGAAGGCTACTATCAGGTCCCCTCGAAGCCTTCTCTTCTCCAGGCTGCAGAGCCCCAACTCTCTCAGCCTGTCCTCATAGGAGAGCTGCTCCAGCCCTCTGATCATCTTTGTGGCCCTCCTCTGGACCCGCTCCAACACTTCCATGTCCTTCCTGTGCTGAGGGTTCCAGAACTGCACACAGTACTCCAGGTGGGGTCTGACGAGAGCAGAGTAAAGGGGCAGAATCCCCTCCCTTGCCCTGCTGGCCACGCTTCTCTTGATGCAGCCTAGGACTCGGTTGGCTGTCTGGGCTGCATGTGCACACTGCAGGCTCATGTTGAGCTTTTCATCAACCCAGACTCCAAGGTCCTTTTCCTCAGGGCTGCTCTCCAGCCATTCACCACCCAGCCTGTATTTGTGCTTGGGATTGTGCCTACCCAGGTGCAGGACCTTACACTTGGCCTTATTGAATTTCATCAGGTTGGCCTGGGCCCAACTCTCCAGCCTGTCCAGGTCCCTCTGGATGGCATCCCTGCCCTCTAGCAAGTCGACTGTGCCACACAGCTTGGTGTCATCTGCAAACTTGCTGAGGGTGCACTCCATTCCTCTGTCCATGTCACTGACAAAGATGTTAAACAGCACTGGTCCCAGCACTGACCCCTGAGGGACACCACTTGTCACTGGTCTCCAGGTGGACATTGTGCCGTTGATCGCCACTCTCTGGGTTCGACCATCCAGCCAATTCCTTATCCAGCGAGTGGTCCATCCATCAAGTCCATGCTTTTCCAGTTTGGTGACCAGGATGTCATGTGGGACAGAGTCAAATGCTTTACTCAGGTCCAGGTAGATGACATCAGCTGCCTTTCCCTTGTCCACTGTCGCTGTGACTTCATCATAGAAAGCCACTAAATTTGTCAGGCAAGATCTGCCCTTGGTGAAGCCATGCTGGTTCCCACCAATCACCTCTGCTTTGTTTTCCATTTGCCTTAGCAGGGCTTTCAGCAGGATCTGCTCCATGATCTTGCCAGGCACAGAGGTGAGGCTGACTGGTCTGTAGTTCCCAGGGTCATTCTTTTTACCCTTCTTGAAGATGGGTGTTCTGTTTGCCCTCCTCCAGTCAGCAGGAACTTCACCAGTCTGCCATGACTTTTCAAATATGATGCACAGTGGTTTGGCAACTTCATCTGCCAGTTCCCTCAGGACCCGTGGGTGGATCTCATCAGGCCCCATGGACTTGTGCACATTCAGGTTTCTTAGGAGCTCATAAATGTGATCTTCTACTATAGTAGGCAGATTTGCCTGCTCCCAGTCCTCACTTTTACCCTCTGCAACTTGGACATTGTGGTTGGAGCCCTTGCTGTTGAAGACTGAGGCAAAGAAGTCATTGAGCACCTCAGCCTTGTCCATGTCCTTTGTCAGCAAAGGAATCATTCACCTTTTTCTAAATATGTAACTGAAAGTATACCGACAACCTGGAAGGAGTTATGCAAAGAAGTAAAACAAAACAAAAAAAAAAGGTGGAATACAGGACATACATTGTGCCATGACTTAGGCTGAACTTTAGCTCTGATTTTCTTTCCCTCAGCCTGTCTTGCCAAAACTTGCCCTGTCAGCACAGAACTCCCCCAGTTCCCTGAACCCGCAGGCCAGATTGTCAGCTCTTGCACAGGTGGCAGGAAGAATTGCTTATGGAAAAGATTGAAAGTGCTAGAGGAAATAAATATGTGCAGGCTGGATCAGTGATGACAGAAGAGAGATGTCATCATCTATAAAGGCGCAACATTAAGAAAGTGAATTAAGCTGATACAAATGGTTAAAAGCAAGAGTAATGGAATGGAATTCAATAAAAGAAAGTATGAACTGAATATCAGGGGAGAGACACTTTGTCAAAAAGATCTAATATCCTGTAGTATTATCTCCCATGAGAATAGTCACTGCATTTTTCCACATAACATGGTAGAACACATGCTGGAGGGAGCAAAACTACGAACACAATGACCTAATGCTTACTTTGTGCTTGCAAAATAAAGCAGTACTGATTCATTGCACTTTTGACACTCTTCCTTAGTAGTGGGGAACACCCCACTGAAACACAAACACAGAGCCACTGTACATGAGGGGCTGAATTTCACTCCCCTGATAGGATGGAGAAAAACATTTCAGTACAAACAAAAAGTGTTGATTTTGCCATGACCACAACCAAAATTTAAACTTTAAGTAATGGAAAGATTTTGAAGGTCACTGCTGGTTGTAAACATTTCATATGCAACTAGGCAGGTGTCAGCCCTTTAGATTTGTCCAAGTTCAATCCTAAATGCATACAGAGAGGAAGAAATAATTTATGCTATACAAAATTAGAAAATACCAAGATTAGTATAATTATCTTAGGCTTTCTGTGCTTTTGCATAAACACCAGAAACAAAAGCCCCACAGAATCATATGGTTAAAAATCATATGGACCGGATGGTATGAACAGACACATAGACCTAGCTGAAGTGATAATTGATATTGACATGGAGGAAAGAAACTAGTTCTTTGAAGCAGAAGCTGAATAAGATGTAATGTTAAAAAAAAAAAGAAAAAAAGACAAAAAAGACAAACTATTCTCTTGATACTACAGTAACAAATTGGAGGTCTTACCTAATTCATATCTCCTGGAAAATCATAGAATCACATTATGCATTGGGTTGGAATGAACCCTCAAAAGTTATATTATCAACCCCCCCATTGCAGTGATCAGGTATATTTTTAACTGGATGAGGTTGCTCAGGACCCCATTAAGTTTGACCCTGAATGCCTCTAGTGGTGGAGATACAAGGCCTCCACCACAACTCTGGGAAACATTTTCCAGTACTTCACTTGCCTCGTTGTGAACAACTTCCTCCCAATGGCTAACCTAAATCTCCCCTGTCCAGTTTAAAACCACTTCCCCTCGTCCTAGTGCTTCATGGCCTTCCAAACCTTCCCAGCTTCTTGCAGGTCACCATCAGGTACTGGGAGGCCACCATAAAGTCTCTCCAGAGCCTTCTCTTCTCACACTGCACAACCCAAACTTTCTCAGTCTGTCTTCATATGAGAGGTGCTCCAGCCCTCTGATTGTATTTTTGGCCCTCCTTTGTACCTGCTCCAGCAGGTCTATGGCCTTCCTGTGTTAAGGACTCCATAGCTGGACACGGTACCACAGGTGATGTCACCAGAGAAGAGTGGTAGAATCACCTCTCTTAAGATCTGCTGGCCACACTTCTTTTGATGAAACCCAGGGTTGATATGATATTAATAATCTGTTACAAATGTGGTTATTAATTTCTGTATTAATATTATTTTTATTATAAATATTTTAAAATGGGGGGAAATTCCCTAAGATTTTTTGGATTTTCAGTTGACAGGAAAGAGTTGCACAAAGGATATTTAGGAACACAGAATGTAACAGTTTAAACAATCAGAACTTGGAAAACACAAATGCAAAACCAGGAAAAATTCTAACTATGCTTACAGAGCCTTAGTGTTAACTCTAGCATATATACTCACGATGCCTTGGTCCCTAAGTAAGTTTCCTGTACAAGGACGCTTCCAAAACTCAGGATAATGATCTCGCAGTAAAATACAAAACATTCCAGGTAGAGGGAAGGAGAGAAGAGCTGAGTTGCTGCTAAGCCTCAGTGCAAGCTGCAAACACATGACAAGCAGCACAAAGATAAGCAGCACGAAGCAAGCCATGAGGCAGCACCATATGGCAGAAAGAAAGTGCATTTCAGAGACGCGCCCTCAGCTGCTGCTGAATCTGGAAGCCAGAGTTCCCAGAGGGACAAGAAAAGACATCGCACTGGAAGGATCCACACTCAAGATCCCAGCTGTGCCCGTGACTTCAACAACCAGTTTTGGAGTTACTCCAAATGGTTTCATCCGCCAAAAGAAGATTGTATTCAGCAACTGCTTGATACAGGGTTGCCTGAACACAGGATAAGGCCTTTACGGCTGCTGAAGAAGATGACACTGATCATGTTTGTAGATAAGGCCTTCTGATGGCACTTAGAAAGGGAGTAAATTGTTCCTCACAACACTGAGGAATAGCTGCCACTATGAGAGAAATCCATCTCCATCTGGGGGGTGGGAAATTGAAAGCTCCATGCATAACTTAATGATTCAGTGTCACAAAAGCCAAAATCCATCACCGGTCAAGGGGGTGGGGGGCTAATAAGAGTACCAGGTATTGGGCTCAAAGCAATAAAGGTCTACACTGTTTTGTGTTATGCTCTACGTATGGTAATATGGTTGTATACACTGTATAATGCATATTATATGTAACTCACTGTGCATATGTGTAGCCTACTGTTTTGTACAGGACAACCTAATCCATATGTGATAAGCCATATCAAAGGGTATTTACTGCCAAGAAAGGCAACATGCTTGTACCCAAGGTAATCCACACAAGACACTTTGTCCTAAGTGGGATAACCAATTGCTCTCAATCTAAGTGGTCCAATGACCAGGGGATGGTCTGTCGTGGTAGGCCTAAGCAGGCCAAAATAGGCTTACACATGTCCTGGCTTGCCCAGACATGTTTTTCTGCTCTCCCTCCTTCTGTTTTGGGGAGAAGCAACCGCAGGAAAGAAGACAAAAGAATCTGAAGCTACTGAGTCTGAGGACCATGGCCTGCCCAGACTTGTTTTGAATCCTGCAGTAAACAAGGTACACACAGTTGCCTTGTGCAAGGCCTGTGTCCTGCCCAAATTTGGGTAAAGCAAGCCTATGGCTTCACCTAATATGGTCAAGCTTGACTAACTGCCATTCTGATTGGCTATTCTGTGTCCAAAGGCCCATTAGTCTCGGGCTGTATGGATAAAAGGAGATGAGCAGGGAGCACAACATGTGCTCTGCCATCGCATGTGTGCTCCGCCATTGTATCTGCTCTCTGCCATAGTATTCGTGCTGCCTTATATCTTGAACTGCCTGGAAACTACCCTCCAAAGGTTTACCAGGAACAGGCTCTAAATGCCTCCACGCATTCAGCCTGCACAGCCAGGGTGACATTGTGCTGAGACTGCACATGGCAAGACATCCTGCCTACACCTGAAAGTCTCCTGCCAAGATGGGAAGTCCTGGAGATAACACAGATCATCCAGAGTGTCAGGACCAGGTCAGAGATTGTCTGCCTAGGAAACTCCAAAGCCTCTAACAGATTTGAGACCACCGACAGCAACCCCTCCACACACTTTGGGTACTGTCCGATAATATTTTGTGAGTAAATACTTAAAGTCTCTTGTAATCACTAATTGCCTTCTGCCATAAGCAGAAAGGAGCTCCTTGAGTCCATCTAGTGAGTCCATCTAGTGAGCAAGGGGTGTACTGACCACAAGCAGTACACTAACTGCAAAACCTTCTCTTCTAGTAAAAATGTTTGCGTTTGCTAGTTATCTCTTAAAGTGTTCCAGTTTTGCCTGTTCCCTGTATGCATAACTTCCAAACCATGCATTTTGAACCTTGTAAGNATAAGCAGAAAGGAGCTCCTTGAGTCCATCTAGTGAGTCCATCTAGTGAGCAAGGGGTGTACTGACCACAAGCAGTACACTAACTGCAAAACCTTCTCTTCTAGTAAAAATGTTTGCGTTTGCTAGTTATCTCTTAAAGTGTTCCAGTTTTGCCTGTTCCCTGTATGCATAACTTCCAAACCATGCATTTTGAACCTTGTAAGTAAGTTTTCTGGTGGGATTTAATGTTAATAAACAATTTTCATAGTTATTAACAATCTCTGCCTGGATATAGAATCACAGAATGGTAATGTTGGAAGGGACCTCAAGGATCATCCAGTTCCAACCCCCTGCCATAGGCAGGGACACCTCCCACTAGGACAGCTCACTCAAGGCCTCATCCAATCTGGCCTTGAACACCTCCAGGGAGGGTGCAGCCACAACCTCCCTGGGCAACCTGTTCCAGTGTCTCACCACCCTCACTGTAAAGAACTTCCTCCTAACATCCAGTCTAAATCTTCCCTCTGCCAGTTTAAACCCATTGCCCCTTGTCCTGTCATTGCAAGACCTTTACAAATAATCCTTCCCCAGCCTTCCTGTAGGCCCCCTTCAGATACTGGAAGGCTACTATAAGGTCTAATATAGATTATTAATTTTGTATCATTTCATAACAAGGGTGCAGTTTGCTTTCTGGGCTTCAAGTGTACATTACTGGTTCAACTTTTTGGCCACCAATACCTCCAAGTCCTTTTCTGCAGGGTTGCTCTCAATCTCATCATCCCTCAGCCTGTATCGGTACTGATGATTGCCCCAACCTACGTGCAGGACCTTGCACTTTGCCTTATTAACTTCATGAGGTTCACCTAAGCCCATTTATCCAGCCTGTCTAGGTCCCTCTGGATGGCATCCTGTCCCCCAGTCTTGTCAATCTTGTCACTCAGCTTGATACCATTGGCAGACTTGCTGAGGGTGGACTCGATCTCCTTGTCTATATTACTGATGAAGACACTGAACAGCATCAGTCCCAGTACAGAGCTCTGAAGAACACTACGAGGCACCCAGCTCCGTCCAAATATTGAGCTGTTGATCACTACCGTTTGGATGCAACCATGCAACTAATTCCTTATTCACTGAATAATTCACCCACCAAATCTGTATCTCTCCAGTTTAGAGAGAAAGACGCTGTGTGGGACTGTGTCAAAGGCTTTACAGAAGTCCTGATAATGACATCCGTTAGTCTTCCCTTGTCCACTGATGTAGTCCCTCCACTGTAGAAAGCTATTAGGTTGGTGAGGCAGGACTTGCCCTTGGTAAAGCCATGCTGTTGGTCTTAAATCACCCCAATGCCCTCCATGCTCTTTACCATTGCTTCTAGGAGGTAAACTAGGCTTTGAGAAGACCTTAACTAGGAGGAACTTCCTCTTCTTCCTCTTACAGCCTCTCTTTCAAAGAAATAAAAGGATTATAAAACAGTGTGTATGAGGTGATGGTTCCTGCTGTACTGCTACTTGCTACATCATCGAGTCAGAAGAAAATCAATTCCTGCACTTAGAACATCTACCCACTTAGCACCACCAGGCAGAATATGTCAGAAATACCAAACACAATCACAAGAAGTAACAAAAGTGACGAAGTGAAGCTGTGGTCTCAAATACATACACAGACACAGAAACCCTGAAGGCCATGACTAATATAACTGGCGATTCCATGCAACTGGTCCATGCAATTTGAAACTCTACAAAAGGAATGCCTTCAAATCCAATGTAAATAGAAATTATCCACTTCATAAGTCTGTAAAGACAAGAATAAATTACACAGAAAGGGTCTGGAGAAACGAGAGAAATAATTTCTCTATATTCACTGGATTTCACTAAGCTGGAAGTATTCCAAGTGAAAGTTTTCTTAAGTGTCTCTTCAAAGACCTGCATTTTGATTTGACACTAATTTACATAGGATTCTTCCAAGTAAGCCATTATCAAATAAATAAAACGTCATAGCCTAGAGCAGAAGATGACCTTTAGTATTTAAAACCCACTTTCTTTCTATGTTTCTTTTGGTCTAAATTACCTTCTCTATTTACAAGATTATTTTACAAGGTCTTTTAATGACAGGGTAATGGGGTTAAACTGAAAGAGGGGAGATTTAAACTAGATGTTAGGAAGAAGTTCTTTACAGTGAGGGTAGTGAAACACTGGAATGGGTTGCCCAGGGAGGTTGTGGATGCTCCTTCCCTGGAGGTGTTCAAGGTTAGGTTAGATGAGGCCTTGAGTGAGCTGTTCTAGTGGGAGGTGTCCCTGCCTATGGCAGGGGTTGGAACTAGATGACCTTTGAGGTCCCTTCCAACCTAAACCATACTATGATTCTATCATTCTCAACTCTGAATTTGGGACTCTATATTAACGGTGATATGATTATTTCTTCTTCTTTGGAAAGGGGTATGTGAAAGGTGAATTTGTATAAGGTGTTCATCCTGCAAACTAGGATGGTTATAATCTCACTGGAAGACACTGTCATCTTAAAAAAGGAAAGCAAGGAGAGGTTTAGGAAGGATCTGTTGAATCACTAAGACTAAATAGATGGGCATCCATTCTTTTAAAACCTGGCCACAAAGATGATCAGAGGGCTGGAGCAGCTCTCCTATGAGGACAGGCTGAGAGAGTTGGGGCTCTTCAGCCTGGAGAAGAGAAGGCTTCGAGGGGACCTGATAGTAGCCTTCCAGTATCTGAAGGGGGCCTACAGGAAGGCTGGGGAAGGATTATTTACAAGGTCCTGCAATGACAGGACAAGGGGCAATGGGCTTAAACTGGCAGAGGGGAGATTTAGACTGGATGTTAGGAGGAAGTTCTTTCCAGTGAGGGTGGTGAGGCACTGGAACAGGTTGCCCAGGGAGGTTGTGGCTGCTCCCTCCCTGGATGTGTTCAAGGCCAGATTGGATGAGGCCTTGAGTGAGCTGTACTAGTGGGAGGTGTCCCTGCCTATGCAGGGGGTTGGAACTAGATGATCCTTGAGGTCCCTTCCAACCTTACCATTCTATGATTCTATGATTCTATGACTTTCAATTGCCAGAAAGGGCTGCATTTTCACACAGTGTTCAGGTTACCAGATAATAACCATCAAAGCAAGTGGGTGCCCAAAGAAGCTAATAAATATTTTCTTTGAGCCGCACAACAAGCAGACCTTCTGTTTCCACTGGAAAACAACCTTTTTAAAGGAAAGAAAGAGGAGCAGAGGAACTTTATCTATTATAAATACCAGAAGCTTATTCCATCAAGCAGAGTCTCTTTAGCAGCCACAACTATTTCTGCTGTAAATAACACTGATATGTGTTAAATCGGAGCCAAACATCTTTTTGGAATTCAACAGGATTTAGGTCATCTGCACTCTATTGACAGACACTGAACTCTGAAACCATAACGATGTAGCTCAGCAACGGTGCATGCTGCCCCACTAATGAGGCCCTTTTTCCATGAATAATGAGTATGGACATCAGCTGTGTTGCCAGGTACATAACATAAACACAATTTAACACATGGCTTTTGGTAAAGCAGCGAGTCTGCTTGCACAGGCTGAGGTTTTGCATAATGTAATCTAACGTTTTACTCCAGGGTGGGGGCAAACTGCTCAAGGAAATAATTTGTTCAAATGTTATCAAAATACAATAAATCAAGTTTGGTCTTAATCAAAAAAAGAAAAAAAAGGCAGTGGAATGGGACTAACAGAAACTGTAGATCAGAGGGTATAAATGAGTTCATTCTTTTATATTCAAATAAATCTTACAACACATGAAGCTGATGAGTTCTAAAATGAGCTGAGACTCCCTGAGATGGGCCTTCTGAGACTAGTGAACTGTTAAGGGTTATAGTGGTTAAGCCTGTGCTTGCTGAGTCCTTGCGCATACGGAGTGTATACACACACCTTTCTTTACCTGTCAAAGCATAACTTGAAACTGCATGGATTCAAACAGAAAAAAGAAGTGTTTCATTTCAAAACGCCTCATTTATTACATCTGCAACCTCAGTTTTGATTTATCAGATGATTTCAAGAAAATAAAATGGACCTTCAGGTTTTATTGACTTCCATTATACAAGCTGCAGTCATGGTATTGTTTAAAACTACAGATCAGTGATTTACTAGTAGAGCTGGCACAAGAGTTTAGTCTGAGATTTGAGAAGGCATGGCTTAATTCCCAGTTCTGGGAATTCTGCTACCTACCAGGACCTCCCAGGACAATTATGTAATACATTAAAGACTTGAAGGTGCCAACATCATGTGATGCCTGGGGCATGAAAATGGGCATTCTATTTACTCGCTTTTTAATGTGCCAGAAAACAAAGTCCATAAGGATCTACACCTATGTTACAAGAATTACTGTAATATAAGAAGCTACAAGCAAGACTGCAATGTTGCCACTTCAACTGCAGATTTCTCCAACCAGACTAAACACAACCAAGATTTTTTCCTGACTTACTATTGCTACTGGATGGCAGTACTAAAAGGCCTAGGTGACATTTTGATCTCCACTTACAATTATTCGACTCCAGAAAGAGTTGAAAACATTCCAGGCTGGATTGGTAGCCATGGCTACCACTAATGTTGCACATAATCAGCTGCTTATTCAGCTTTCATTAAACAACCTCAGTATGTGACAGTCTACTGTAAGGGTCTGAAATCTGGCAGGATGATCACGTCAGTATCAAGCCAATGGTCTATTGCTAGTCTCATTAAAATGTCTTAATTTCTTAAATTACAAGATGCTGCAAGAAAGCAGTTAGCACTTGTTCAGTGGAAGCTTCTGCAATATTTTTGTTCATACCCTCCAAAGATTCTTGGCTCATCAGAGAACCATCTTACATCATCTTCTTGCCACTGTTCCATGTGGTGATATGGGGAAAAGTATTTGGGCTGACAGTGAGATGCCTCTGTCTGTGCAAGCTCTTACTGTTCTGCTTTTTGGCACTCAGGCAATGCAGTAGAAAAATGTCAAGTAGAGACAGTAGAAGCCACAGACAAAAGGGTAGATTGAAAAGATGTCTACTAAGGCAGAAATTGGGAAGTGGGAGGTGTAGATGCTTTCTGATTATCACTGCCCTGAAAGGAAGACTGACATACGCAGGTAGAAAAGGCAGAGAATGAGAATGAGCAGTACTGGCTGAACAAGGAGCCTCCGGCAAGAAGTGGGAGCAAAAGAAAGCTGAAACTGACCATGCAAAGGAGAAGTAGAAAGAAGACAATTTAGTAGATAGACAGGAGATAAACTAAAGGAAGGCTGGAAAATGTAATTCTTTCAAAGAATCAAAGAGAAAGAGTGGTACTCAGTATCCGAGCACTGTGGACATAGGCTCAAGAGCACATGTTGGTAACCATTTATACAGCAGTACCTCAAATGATACCTATTTATCTTTTTTAAAACTTTGGAAGTTAGAAGCCTTAAAAATCTCTGTTCAAAGAACACCAGAAAGGTTCTAAGAGCTAGTAATTAAGAACATTTAAGAACATTAAGAACATAAGGCTACAAGATCAACCCAGAGAAGGATCAAAATTAAGGCTACTGCTTTTACTTAATTCAGCTATGTGATTCATGTGTGTTGTGATCTCATTTTCAGTTACACAATTACAGCATATTCCTTTCATAAACTCTCTTGCTGTACTCCACTGCAAAGAACGAGACATTCCTAAGGATGAATGAGGACCCTGTAACAACTCAACTGGAAACTGAAAGCTGCAGGATTCCTGATTCACTTGGTGCAGGGACTACAGGAAGAGATGAAGAATGGCAGTGTGCAGGTTGGTGAACACTGATCAAGACAATCTGATTGTATTCCTGTTTCTGTCACAAAGTTTCTATGCAATAGAGGGAAAATACATTTAACTTAGACTAAATAAAGTACGCCAGATGATGCTTCTCATTCTGTCCCTTCTCTTTTTGAGACCCTGATTTCTTGAATTTAAGTTCAAAGGGCTAAAGCTGAAGTCAGCAGGAGCTGTGACTTGAAGTGATGCAATGCTGCATAAACTAATGCTTACTGAAAAATATTGAAAACTACTGTGGAAAGTTCACCTGGTTTTCTAAGCTTTACGGGTTTTCCCCATAAGACATGAAGTCTGACACTAGATTGTCATAAAGTTATACCAATTAATGCCTGTAAAGAACTTGTATGCTACCAAGTCAACATTTATAGAAAAGTCCACAAGGGAACTGATAACTGATAACCCTTTCTTCACACAAGATTTGAATAGCATGCAATAGTAAACCCGCAGAATCTAAATAGTCATTCTTTAAACATCACCAGAAAGCAAAGGAAGCACTGAAGAGCTGCTGGTAAGTGAGCTTTGTTACCTTGTACAATGAATTAAGCATAGGTGGGAAGAAAAAATGTACCATGTTTACTCTTTGGCTTAAGGATTGTGTAAGGCAATTAACGGAGCTTGTGTGAATCACCTTAAGTACGATGTTTCCTAAATTTTAAGAATTTGACTTACAAACACTGCTTCTGTGTATATCACATAGAGAAAATATAAATATATATGAACTTACCATCATACTTTGCTAAGACTGCCTGGACATCTGCATATGCTTGCAGTTCCAACAAAGCCTCTAGTAGGTTTTCATGAATGTTGAACATGCTGAGCAAAGGAAACTCTTTCATCAACTAAAATAAAAAACATATGAAGGGGTTAGATTATTAACTTGGGGAGAGGGTTCTTGTTCAAAATGCACTCAAATAACCAACACCAAGTTAAAATCCCTCAGTTGCCCTTGTTCTTGGCTCTTTCCCAGAGTTGACTATTATCTCAGAAATTTCTGAGCTCTTAATAGGCAACGAGTCAGATTTCTTGACAAGACTTGCTTTGCATGGGATGTAATTAGTCAAATCCAAGAACACAGCTGTCTGAATGCTTAACTGTTCTGCAAGTAATGCTTTTTTTTTCAAAAGCGAAGAAGATTTATCTTATTGTACTGGAAAATAATCCTAACCAACGCAGCTCCTGTGTATCAGTAGTAAGTAATCCATCACCTCTCTGGTATATTAGTGTAAGTAACAGAAAATATGTTGAAAAAAATCAGAATAAAATCAAATTAGAGAAACATACATATGTGCAAATATATAATCAAGTATGTGATATTAGGATTTGAAATTGTGGGTGGCCAATGTTAAAAAAAAAACAAGAAGAAGGAAAAGGCAACAACAATAAAAAAGGCAAAATTTAATGCAAATCTAACATTGTAACTAAAGAATCCATCTTGTATGACAGACCGAAACATGTAGGTAAAATAATCCTTTCACATATAATTGCCTTTATGAAGTGATTTGTTCTTACACATCCTCAATTTCAGTGTCTGCATAGATTCAAGTGACTGAAGCTGGTAATCTATTGCATTTCATTTTTGAAGCCACACTTATTAAACACATTCATGTTTTTTACTGCAGAATTGATTAAATGGTATTGTCAGAGTGATTCTCTCAAGAACTAAAGCGTTAAAAGATCCTTGCTCACTTGTGTCCTCTTTTTGGCTGTAACTGCCTACACAACGTACACCCGCACAAAAAGGTCTCAGACAGCATAGAACTGGGATAGCTACAGAGGAAGACCATCATTTGCAATCTCTCCAAGATGATTTATGAGAACAGAAATACTAGAACAAGGTAAGTAAAGAAAATTATTCAAAGTCAACCTTGCTCAATTTGACAACACTAAGTTGAACCTGAAAACTCTGTTACTTAATAAACCTACATTTGAAGATATAAATAGAGAAACTGATGAGAACCAGCAAATCTTAATCTTGCAAATGAGTAATATAAAAGCAAACAACAACAAAAAAACCAACAGGACTGAAACAAAAGGGGTGGAAATTCACCAAGAACTTTAGAAAATGAGAAACAAGTAATGCACAGGAGCTTCTTCATTCTGTTAAGTAAGAGACCTAAATGGGTAAACAGGGATGCAAACACAGAGAACTGACCTCCTTGTGTTAATGCCTATCATAAGTAAATAGAGGAACTGTTTGGACCCTAAAGGATAGTCTGTCTAAACTTGGCTATTTGGGCAACAGTGACTTTGCCACAGTTTGAGAATTATTAAAATATCAAAGGCAAGGATAGCAGTGTTTTGTTAAAATGATTCTATAAAATGCTGACAAGACTCATAATCACTAAGACAGAAGCTGAAAGAGTTCATCCTTTTTTTTTTTATGTTAGTGGCAAGGGAATGGCCATAAAACAGATCCTAGTTTCAATGGCAGGAGCTGAACCTATGAAAAAAACCCACACAAACGAAATTGTATAGTTTGCACACCTCTGTCCTTCTCCAGTTTTCAAAAAACTGTACCACAGGCCTTGGTGCTCCTCTAGATAAGTGGAAAGATTTGGCAATAAAATAAAAAGTTTAAGTTGTTGCTCATGAAGAAAAATAGCTGCAGGTGAAAATTCATGATTCATCCATTTAGGATGCAGCACAGAGCCTACTTCTCTTCATTCTTGTCCTTACTCACTATTGCATTTTTAACAGAAGAAGCTACTATTTGGCAGGAAAAAGCATGACAGAATCTGGCCCTATGTAAGTAGTGATTTAAAGTTCAGAGTGAACATATTGCAAAGAAACCCCCTCCAAGGGATTACAAAAGATTATCCCTGCTCATTGAGAATGAATAATGGCTGGCAGAGTAACGTTCCTTCCATCAGTGAAGAAAAGGAAGACTTGCACCTAGCTATACATGTACTGTAGCCACTAAAAAAATCTTACTCTGGTTCTCCGTTTCTCACTGACATCACTCACTGATTATTTTTCACTATTTTAATTGGATTCTGTTAGAGTGATAAACCATGTTTAAGGCAGCAGCAGAATAAAGATCACTGTCTGGACCACCAGGCTTCTGAAGCAACAAGTGCTAATAAAGGTTTCACCTGGGAAAGGTCAGACATTAAGAAGCCAAACTCTGCTATAATGAACTCAGTTGATACTGTAGCTTAAAAAAAAAAAAAAAAAAGATGTCTAAGTAAAAATTTGGGTTTTGGGAAGCTTTCCAGAAAGTTAAGCCACTCAGATAGAAGAATATTATGAGGCCATGTTTAGGCCTTATAGTGAAAGCAAATGCTTGTTGAATTAAAAATCTGCCATAAAGGTTGCAACACAGGCCCTCGGGATGGTCAGGCCAGGCCAAATGCTCTCTGTGTGTCACGCTGAGAAACAACAGAGACCCAGTCATGAGCCTGCTCCCCTCCCCTTCCCAGCAGCTGGAGAGGGAGGCTGGCTCATACTCCACACAGAGATGTAAAGACAGGCAAGTTATCCCAGATCACAAGATGAAGGATCACACTTCTGAATTCCCCAGACACATACAGCATCAAGCTCTAATCTAGGCTCTAGTTTAAAAGCCAGGCCTCCCTTTGCACCCACAGCTTTATTTTCTGTGAAGCTACAGACGAACATTTGCAAAATCTTTTGGCTTATCCATTTTAATTTTCTTTATGTTTTTACAGTAACCGAACAAATGCTTTCATTTGAGTGGCAAGCACTGCACTTCAAAAATGAAGGATCTGTTATTGTATTTCTCCACACAGTCATCAAATGCAGCCCTCGAGATTTCTCACTGGACTCGCTACAGCTTTTTACATAAACATTAGAGTTAGGGCTAAAAAGTTTCATTGTGAAATTCCCGTCAGTTGGTTTCCCAGATGGTATGAAAGAGCTGTGCTCCACTGAGCAAGGCTTATTTTCATACCATGTGAAAATGGGACACCACACAGCTATGAGCACATTCCCTCCTCACACTGTGAGGATGTTCAAATAGCTATTGAACAATAATCATACCAAACCTACGCTCACAAGGATTCTACCTCGAACCTGTATTGGTCAAAACATTTTAGAATCATAGAATCATAGAATGGTAAGGTTGGAAGGGACCTCAAGGATCATCTAGTTCCAACCCCCTGCCATAGGCAGGGACACCTCCCACTAGGACAGCTCACTCAAGGCCTCATCCAATCTGGCCTTGAACACATCCAGGGAGGGAGCAGCCACAACCTCCCTGGGCAACCTGTTCCAGTGCCTCACCACCCTCACTGGAAAGAACTTCCTCCTAACATCCAGTCTAAATCTCCCCTCTGCCAGTTTAAGCTCATTGCCCCTTGTCCTGTCATTGCAGGACCTTGTAAATAATCCTTCCCCAGCCTTCCTGTAGGCCCCCTTCAGATACTGGAAGGCTACTATCAGGTCCCCTCGAAGCCTTCTCTTCTCCAGGCTGAAGAGCCCCAACT
>VWZE01020862.1:0-20056 GCA_013396675.1 Eubucco bourcierii | reverse complement strand
GGTTGGCTGTCTGGGCTGCATGTGCACACTGCAGACTCATGTTGAGCTTTTCATCAACCCAGACTCCAAGGTCCCTTTCCTCAGGGCTGCTCTCCAGCCATTCACCACCCAGCCTGTATTTGTGCTTGGGATTGTGCCTACCCAGGTGCAGGACCTTACACTTGGTGTACACTTTCTACTGGTGAAATTCAGACCTGAGGCTGGGTCAGCTCATAACCTTTACTAGATGCTCTGTATGTTTTTTGGGAAAAATGATACATGTGTAGAAAGTGGAACTGCTTGTCACTGAAGGATTCACTAGGCATATTGGAAACATACAGAAATTGTAGCTTTCCCAAATAAATAACTTTTTTTTTTTTTTTTGAGAAATAATATTTTGCGAGTATACGTTTGCAAAATATTCTGAAAATAAGTCTGACACAACCGGATATCTTGTCATTAGTCCTGAGAGGGCCACATATCCAGACTCACCCAATCCATACTGCAGGGTGTAGGTTCAATGATTTTGTGACGGATATGAAAATGTGATGATCTCAAAAAATGCTTTATGGTATAAGGAAATCCACTCTGATTTACTGGATGCAAAACAAGCTTTATCTCCCAATGAACAGCTTAATGAAGAGGACTCCCTTCTCTGAGAATATTTCAGTCATCAGCATTTCCTTATTTTGATCTAATTTTTGAAACGTTGTCAAGGAATATAGCTTTAACTGCTGCATCCATTATTCTCCCAGTTCCGTTATTCTCCCTGTGATGACATTAACATCACGCATCAATTAGCAATGATACATTGTTTGTGTAGAAAACAGCTTTAAGCTACAGCTTATGCCTACAACTAGACTATGAGACACAAGGGAATGTAGAGGTGGATAATAAATAATCTTATATATAACCTAGTGATGATAGATTTATTCTCCATTTGCATTCTGGCTGTATGCATGGTCACATATTTTACAGGCAGTGCATGCAAGCATTCATTGCTGCTTATAATTGTGTCATCTCAACAAGCAACAGGGACAGTTTTAGATCAATGTACTCAAATACATTCATAAATATGAAAAGTGAATTCAGCTTACAATGAAGAAACAAAAGCAACAAACAAACAAGACCAGGTAAATGCAAGCAGTGAAACTGTTGCAACCTTAACCAGAGTATATGTGTTCCCACAGTGGATGTCTGAAATGTAAAATGACTGAGGTAGCCATCTCCCAGGTGCAGCTGTCCACCAGACATTGAAGAATCAAGTATACAGTATGGATAACACTGTTATTTTCACAACTGCTCTGCATAAACTGCTTTCTGGTATATGACCTGTAATCTGTAAGAACTGTTAACCCAAGCAAAACTGTAACCCATTTCTGAGTAAAAACCCAGAAACCTCCATTTCTGTGAGCTTCATTCTCTACAGCTGAACTCCAGATGTCTGAGCTCCGAATGAAGCTTACCCTGGGCCTCAGGCATTTGCAACATTTCACTCCATGCTGATTCTCTGATGTCTAATAAGATAGTTAAGATAATTAATAGGATGGTTATGTTTTTCTCATGGCCAGCTCACCTGGCAAGGACAGAAGGTAAAAAACATTTTCAGCAGACTAAGGCTAGCACACAAAAAGACTCTGTTAGCAATGTCAGATTGCTTAAAAATTAGGCTAACTCCTGGTCTGTAAAGAGTAATTAATTCCAGTGCAGTCTCATTCTAAGTGGGATTCATGTGACATAAACAAACACTCTCATAGCCTTGAAGTTGGTAAATTATCTGAACTACACTGGACCTACCTGAAATTAAAGTTCTGCATAGTTGCAACGAAAGTAGGATTCTGTCATTTCACGCATTTCGTTTATTTTGGCAAATAATCACTGTTTTGTTTGGGAGCAGCTCTGTAGTTACTCTTTCACAGCTCAGAGAGTACAGAAGCTAAGAAGCCAAATCTAACAAATCCTCTTGTTTTGGAGCTTGGAAATGATTAGCAGCATGATTCGTGTATTTTCACCCATATGTGGAATTCAGGGAATTTGACATGTCATCTAATGGTTGGAATTCAGAGCATCAGGAAAGTGACCCAGATCCAGTTTGCACTGACTGTGCGAAGGCACAGGTATAAAATTTGTAAACATTCCAGTTCTAATTTGGCAAATTCAAGTTTAGTTTTAGTGCTCCTTAACCCTCACAGATCACCTGACTTCTCTTCAATGCAGGATTAACAATGAGTCAACAACGTGAAAAGGACTTTACCAAATATGCAAACTCTAAAGAAATATGCCAAAACACTGAGAGTTTATGTTCTCTCTTAATTAAAGCTTTCAGAGTATGACTTGAGTTCTTTAAGGTATATAGTTATTTATGTCTATTATATATATATATATTACATATACATAGTATATAGCATATATTATATATACATATACATATATATACATATACATATAACTATGTATACATGTTATTTAGACTATGTTATAAAAAATCTATGCATTTCAGGAATAAACAGAATTTTAAAGACAGGTGTGGCACAAAACCAGAAGGGTGCAAGTTGTTTCAGATGTACATTTACTACTAAACAACCACATGGCTTAAAAGTAGTAACAGTGATAAATTATGTTCATTACATCAAGGATTAGTAGTTTCATAAAGCATGAAAAGACAGTCACTACTCATAGCCCTCTTCAAAAACATTCCTTTATTTGCATCATCTCAAAGTACTTTTTGCAGAAATGTTGCTGTATTTTAGAAGTAGATTATTTAATTAAAATACAGTGAGGAAATGTTCTAGTAGCTCAAAAATTAGCTTGGAGATTCCAAATAGATGAAAGAGCATAATTAGAGGGTAATTCAAAACCCCTGAACATGGAGTGATGCAAGAAGGCAGATAGAAAGGAGATCAAGTTACCAGGGCTCCTATCAAAACTATGTGATCTACATTCTATCTATCTATCTATCCTACCTTAGTAGAATCACAGTGCTAGACACCCATCATTTAAATGAGAAACATTACTATTTCGTTTAGGTAGTAGTCCCCAAATTTCTAGTTGTTGAGCATTTTGTGCAGGAACACAATCATGACCAAAAAAAAAGGGTCTGAACTGTGCAGGTGAAGGGAAGGGATAAACACCTTCAGGGGAATCATAGGACTCTCCTCTAGTTCATCCCTCCTACTTAACAATAACACGTGAACCTGTAATAAAACAAACTACATTTGAATATGGAGACACACGCAAATGTTAAAATCAGCATTTATCACTTGCTATTACTGCAGTGCCTGTGTGTCAGAACAAGAATTAATTGAAGTCACTCCTCTGTGTGCAGACTGGCAAATGTCACAATTCACAAGACTAGCACTTTTCTAAAACTTGTAACTCCTGGCCACACTTAATTAAGAAGCACTTTTCCTTCAAAATTTAATAAATGGTACTTTAAATAACTGTTACAGGCATTTCTAAGACTAGAATCCCACTCAAGACAAAAGCAGCCTGCTCAACCCAACCTGTGTAACACAAGCCAAAGAATCTGACTAATTCCTGCCTCAAGCACAGAAATATTTAGGAGAGAGACAGCAGCTGCCAAGGCAAGTATCTGCAGAAGTAAGTTGCTAGAGATCACAACATCTTTATTAGCAACTAATACTCACACAGCTTGATAATTCAAGGCGCAGAAAACTGTCCTGGTTATGTATTCCCAATCATCAACAGCGAATCAGCAATGCAAACAAGTATACAGAATTCAAGAGAATATTGAGCAGAAAACCTTATTCAAAGCCCAGTAAAAGTGTTTGCCAAGAAAATATGACAGATTTACAGAACCATCATGTCAACAAAAATCACTAATACCACTGGTTATAAAAACATAAAAGCCTAACCTACTCCTAGCATTAAAATTGATTTACTACAGTTGAGCATCCTTTTGAAGCCTTCAAGTGATATAACCTCTTAAACCATTTCAAATGCTCAGGGCAGCCTGAGTGCTTAAGGAACTTATCATGCAGTCCATTGATGAGAACACAGCACTCCAGCAGCAGACGCTGCTTAGGTACTGATAATGCCCTACAGTATCCTGTGGCACGAAACATACATTTCGAGACTGCAGATGGGCACAGAGATGAACATATAAACGCATTCAGTTGAACTATCCTCGGCAAGGTTCTCTGAGCTAGGTACATAGAACCAGACTTCTAGGTCCTTTTCTGTTAATTGAAGAGTAATTTCTCAGCAGGTATGACAGATCCCAGAAGTAAAATGTACTTTTTTGACCCTTAAAAGGTGTTTTGGTCCTTCTGCAGAGCTAAGGAAAGACTTAGGAGAGTCTCCTCTCTCCCTAGAACTCACTCATTGCTAAACAAAGCTGCAAAGCAAGTGGCACACTGTAAATCCACAGTGAATTACATACTTGTTAAGACTACAAAGCAGTCTTCAGAGGAATGCAAGTCCTTGGGGCAGGAGATATGGACACTCTAGAATAAGTTTCTTTTACCTTCCCTCTGAATCAGTAAGTGATGGAGAGTTGCTGTTCCCGTTGTCCACTACCACACCCTCTGCCTGTTACCCTTCTCTCTCTTAAACATGTATTGTCTTTCAATGAAAGTGAGTTCCACCCAAATGTTTTGCAGGACAATCCCAAGAAGCTCTAATTTATTTAACAATTTACTTTCATGACACTGTATTTTCACCTTGATACTCCAGTGACCCAGACAAGCGAAATACCATCCCAGTCTGCTCCTCAATTCCATAGAGCAGTTACTTAAGCAGTTGCCTGCAAAGTACAAAGTGCCTTTGCATACACTGCCCCCCCACTGCCCCCTCCAATCCTCTCTGTTTTTAATCAATGAAGAACACAAAATGCAAGCCCAGCACATTTCTGTTTTCTTCCATTGTAATGGTGAGGAAACCTGCAAAGAGCAGGCAGAGAGCAGCTGGTATACTCTTGCTCATCAGCATGTAGCTATGAGTTTGCAGCACTGTCTGCAATAATAATTAAATCTGAAGGGATACTGAAGATTCCCTATAGCCACTATCAGGCCATTTCACCTCTGCACATATGAAAATTTCCAACATAATTCAGAAGAAACTAGTTTAAATCCCCCTAACATAATCAGCCCAACAAATAAAACAACCAGCACTGTAGACTTTTTCCTCAGGGCCAGTAAAGGCAAACTAGTTCCCTCACAGACCATACCACGCTCTGTATAAAAAGGAATAAAACTGGAATAACTCTTTTGACTAGACTGGAGCTATTCCAACCATGCACTAATCAAAATGAGATCACAAGTTGACTCAATGTATACAAACAGCGACAGCTGTTGGTTTCTATAGCAAAATATAGTAAATAAATATCATCAGAAACACAAGGAAAAGCAACACCTATGTATGATTCAAATACAAGCTTCCATGAACATTACAAGTTCATAATTCTTATTAATTCAACTCAAGTAAAGGAATGACATCCAAGCAACAAAGCCATCAACAAAATACTACCTCAAAATCAATCACAGAAGCAACAGAAATTCCTAACCAATTTTTTAAATATTACCCTCCCACCCCCAGTTTAACTCAGTTTTCAGAAGTTTTCTTAAAATTTGGGTTCAAATATCTTCAATATAATACTAAAGAATATGATTTTTCTGTCAGCAGTGTATATAACAAAAAATTAAAAACCTTGTCACCAACAAATTATTTTCTTTCCATTAAGGTGTTTTGAGCAGGATCTAAGCCTGTTCTTATACAAAATTCAAGTGAAACAATCTAATACATCAATAATGTCCTCAAGATGGCCTTGTATATGGTCAGAATTAAACACTCTTAAATCTTTTATTTTCTCAAAGAGGCAAGGACTTGCTACATCCCAATCATATTTCCCAGATGGTGTCATGAACCTCTTAACACTTCATTTCCATCATGTTCCATGTATTGAGAAATCTGTTTTCAATTTTTCAAACACAAACAAGGCCTCCACCCTCTGTCCCCTGCTAGATTCAGCAGTCCCTAGCCAACATATTCTTCATATTCTATTTAGGGTGAATAAATTAACCCCCTCCCTCATCAATCACATAGAAACCTTCAATGACACATTCATGTTCTTAAATTTCTTCGTAAGTATATTATTTATGTCTTCTATGAAGAAATGGAGGATCACACAGTATCACCAAGGTTGGAAGAGACCTCAAAGATCATCAAGTCCAACCCATTACCACAGACCTCAAGACTAGAACATGGCACCAAGTGCTACATCCAAACTCCAACACCAGCCTGTAGCTCTGCATGGGGTTGTTGTGGCTAAAGTGCAGCACCCAGCACTTGGATTTGTTGAATGCCATCCCCTTGGACTCTGCCCATCTGTCCAGGCGGTCAAGGCCCCGCTGCAGAGCCCTTCTGCCCTCCAACCCGTCAACATCAGCCCCCAGCTTGGTGTCATCTGCAAATTTGCTGGTGACCAACTCGAAGCCCTCGTCCAGTTCATCAGTGAAGATGTTAAAGAGGATGGGGCCCAGCACCGATCCCTGGGGCACACCGCTAGTGCCCAGCCTCCAGCTGGATGTGGCACCATTCACCACCACTCTCTGGGCTCGGCCCTCCAGCCAGTTCCTAACCCAGCGCAGTGTTGCCATCCAAGCCACGAGCTGACAGCTTAGCCAGCAGTTTGCTGTGGGGGACACTGCCAAAGGCCCTGCTGAAGCCCAGGTAGACCACAACCACAGGCCTCCCCACATCCACCAGACAGGTCACCTGATCATAGAAGGAGATCAGGTTGGAGAGGCAGGATCTGCCCTTCCTCAATCTGTGTTGGCTGAACCTGAGCCCTTGGCTGTCCCTCAGGTGTGCAGTTATTGCCCCCAAGATAATCTGCTCCATCGTTTTCCCAGGCACTGAGGTCAGGCTGACAGGCCTGTAGTTCCCAGGTTCCTCTATCCGACCCTTCTTGTGGATGGGGATCACATTGGTCAGTTTCCAGTCGTCAGGGACTTCTCCAGTGAGCCAGGACTGGTGGAAAATGACGGAGAGCAGCTTGGCCAGCTCATCTGCCAGCTTTCTCAGCACCCTTGGATGGATCCCATCTGGTCCCATGGACTTGTGGGTGTCCAAGTCCATGATTCAAGTTAATGATATACATTCATCAGAAAGAAGTAGCTCCAAGTCAAGCTAAGAAAAGCATCTGCAAAGCTAATTTGACTCTACTCTTGCTCCCAGTGTACTGGAGCTGGACCTAGAGATATGGTTGCTTTTATATTTCATCTAGGGACTTGCTAATTCTCATCCCTGCTTGCTCACAACAAAAAACTCTAGAGGCATCTAAATCCAGTTCTGAGGATTTGACCTAGGCTGTTTGTATATGTCTGTTTGTATGTTTATACCTTGTTTGTCTTGTATCCAGTCCTTCCACTTTTGTAAAATGTTCCTACAGAGGAGTTGGTTTCTAATACATGATGAAAGTGGGTCTCCCTGTCGTCGTTGCATTTCAAGATCCACACTGTATCACAGAATGACAGAATCGACCAGGTTGAAAGAGATCTCCAAGATTATCTAGTCTAACCTGTTACCCAGCCCTAGCCAATCAACTAGACCATGGCAGTGCCTCATCCAGTCTTTTCTTGAACGCCTCCAGGGATGGTGACTCCACCACCTCCCTGAGCAGCCCATTACAATGCCAATCACTCTCTCTGTGAAGAACTTCCTCCTAATATCCAGCCTACACCTCCCCTGACACAACACGAGACTGTGTCCCCTTGTTCTGTTGCTGGTTTCCTGGGAGAAGAGACCAACCCCCACCTGGCTACAATCTCCCTTCAGGCAGTTGCAGACAGCAATGAGGTCACCCCTAAGCCTCCTGTTCCCCAGGCTAAACAACCCCAGCTCCCTCAGCTGTCAATATCAATAAAGATCAATATCTTTATTGATGATCTGGATAAGGGGACTGAGTCCATCATCAGTAAGTTTGAAGATGACACCAAGTTAGGAGCAGTTGTTGATCTGTTGGAGGGTAGGAGGGCTCTGCAGAGGTCCCTTCACAGTCTGGATGGGTGGGCAGAGGCCAGTGGGATGAGATTTAACAAGGCTAAGTGCAGGGTTCTACACTTTGGCCAAAACAACCCCAAGCAGTGCTACAAGGTGGGGACAGAGTGGCTGGAGGGCAGCCAGGCAGAAAGGGACCTGGGTGTCCTGGTAGACAGTAGCTGAACATGAGCCAGCAATATGCCCAGGTGGCCAAGGACAGCCAATGGCATCCTGGCCTATATCAGGAATAGTGTGGCCAGTAGGACAAGGGAGGTTATTCTTCCCCGGTACTCAGCACTGGTCAGGCCACATCTTGAGCACTGTGTAACCAGTTCTGGGCCCCTCAATTCGAGAGAGATGTTGAGGTACTGGAATGTGCCCAGAGAAGGGCGACAAAGCTGGTGAGGGGCCTGGAGCACAGTCCTGTGAGGAGAGGCTGAGGGAGTTGGGGCTGTTTAGCCCGTACTTAACACATCATTTTGTCTCTAGTGACAGAATAAGGTATTCATTATAAAGAAAGTATGCTGGGCTTCACTTTGCATAAGAAACTTAGGACTACACGGACCACCCATGTTCCTGAATCCAGTTCTCTGCATATACATTTAACCATGTACACTGACATCATCAGTAAGCTTCACAGATTATCTGTTCTCCATAGTCCTATCTACAAATCACAAAACACACTCAGCAACCCATAGTAAGGTCCAGAAGTTGCCATAATTATGATGTGTGACATTTGAATGTGAAATTCAAAATTGTATCTTTCTTGTATATTAATGCCAGAACTTAGAATTCCAATGTTTGTCCCCAAACATTTCAGTATTTGTCCCAGAGTGCCTGGATTAACAAAATTCATGAAGAGTCAGTGGAGCTGGCTGGACTGAAAAACAACATTTTTGAAATCAATATTCTCCCAGTTGACCACAAGACTCCAAAGCTAGGTCTTTCTTCCTCATCCTTCTTTCTCACACTCCCAGTTGCACAACGGCTGTGTTTCTGACAAGCTGGTTTTCAACACCTCTGTCCGGGAGCCTTGTGATTCTGGGCAGCAAGAGTGGTGTGCCTGAGAAACTCCAGCTTGAGACTGGAAAGAAAGTTACTTGCCAATTGCCATCTCACAGATTTAGCATGAGGACCTGCATTACTATGACAAACTCAGCTCAATGTTTTCAAAACATATTAATGAGTACCCTGGTTTCAGAAAATGCTGGATGCTGGATTCCAGGCTGCCAGACATACTTGCCCTACTGCTGTTGATGCAAGTGCCTTAACTCCAGAGAACATTACTTCCCTTTTTGCATTAAACTTCCCACTGACTTGCATCAAGAGTTTCCCTTTTCACTAGGCAGTTTTCAGGACCATTCATCCAAGCTGCTTAAAGCACACTCTACAGGTGCTTCACTCTGGTATGAGATTCCATGCTGTGCATTTAAAATTTAAGTCCTTCAGCTTAACTTGCAGAATTCTTATTTTACTCAATTCACTTCTACCCCACTTTTGTGGGAGCTGAAAGACAAAGCGTAAGACAGGAGAACACAGGAAGCTGGTAAAGAGATTCACCATCATCTTCCCGGAACTCTAGGGTTCCATTCTTCCTCCTGTGACAGACTTGCTACCTTGAGTGAGGCAAGTCACCTCCTAAAAGCACTGTGTTCCTAATGTGCATTCAGGGAATCTTGAGAAATACTGGACATTCACAGCTATCTCTAAACTCAAGCTTCTGACATACTTGAAATACAGACAGTGCCTTATGTGGACAGCTCCCCTTCCTGTCATGCCCAAAACAGCTACTATTTGATGTGTCGAATTTGTAGCTTTGTAGCTTACTGACTTACAACTAGCATTGGTAACTCTCTGCCTACAAAACAGGGATTTAGTCTTCCCCCATCTCAAGAGGAAACAGTTCATTACAGATTAATTACTTGGTTTTGACTTCTGAGTAATAAGCTTTGCAGGAATAAACAACACTGTCCTCATGTCTGAATACTGTGATGTAAACAATGCACAAAACTTTGCAAGGAGGAAACAGAACACTTAAGACCTGTCTATTAAGCTAGCAGCATTTGTTACATGCTTCAGAGATTTAAAAAAAAAAAAAAAAAAAAAAAAAAAAAGTAACTTCACAATCAAATAATGAAACCCTACACTCCATTGCACATATGTCAGGACAGGAAATTCAGTCTGGTGTGGGCAACTGTTCATGTGGTATTTTATGACTTCTTAGTGTTCCTTTTGTAACTTTATAAATGATCTCTTAATTTTTTATGTACATTACATATACAAAATGAGTATTAGCAGTGCTGCATGCTGCAGGAGTAGATGCTAACTTGTAAGTAAATGTGTGTAATTTCTATGCTACTATTATCTAAGTATCACATAAAAAACAAAACCAAACTCACATCTCTCATCATTTTCACTGCTTCCCTGGTCCTTCCCAGCTTTCTTGCACACATTGCCAGCCTCCTCTTAATATAAACTAATACATTGGTGTCCCTTCCTGTGTAAGAGGAAAAAGAAACAGTATTAAGATAAAAAAAGAGAAAACAAAGATTAATTTAATATTCCAACAGAAAAAGAAGCAACTTTTTTGCTGGTTTTTGTTATTTACTATTATCAATGCTTTCACAATAATTAAAAAAAATAGCAAATTCTGCTGATTTAGATGTGTCATAACATCACTGAAGTCAATGAATTACTCCAGATATACAGTCATACAAATAGGATCATTGGTTGGCCTCTACCTATGAAATACAAGTAGATCTGAAGGTAGAACGAATGCTGTAGTGTATAGTCCACTGAGAGAACACAGTAAGGTGAGGTACAGACCATGAAGTAACCAAGTGAAGCAAGGAGAAGCCTTATGAAGTTAACATTGACACAGAATGTCTGTGGTCACACACACAGAGCACTAACTTACTTACCAACTCACAAACACAGCTAAGATAAGGGCATCCACGAAAATGTACATTATATCCTACATTTCTTGTAAGTTATGATGCACAAGTTAATTCAAGGAGAGGTAGCAAAACAAGCCCTCATCTTCTAACAGTCTTTTACTTATCGTTAGAAGAAAAAGCATACCCTGAACTTTCTAGAGCACCTTTACTTGTTACCCATTTCACATCTTCAAATTCCTCACACTGCTAGATATGGATGGCAAACTAACTTGTTTGGGGTATGACAGCCCTGTGTGTTAGAAGATGGCAGAAACTAAACAGTTGAAATAATTGTTGTCTTGGAGAATTGTTACTTGTTCTGTTCCCTGTAATTCCAATACGAACTTCTTCACGTGCTTCTAGACCAGTAAGAAATTAATGCACAGCTAATCACACATAAAATTACTGTATCATGAAAATTTAAGACTTCTGCTATGAATTAACTTTGTGTATAGTATGCAGTCTGTAAAGATCTTAGTCTGTTCCTAACATTTTCAAGTCTTCCACAATAAGAACAAAATGTGTGCTGAAAACACTCCAAGTACCGACAAATCATTTCAAACTTAGAATTTTCGGGTAGATTAAGCAGCAGGTTGAAAGGTCTAACTTTAGAATGAAAAAAAATAAGGAAAGATTTTAGCTGTATTTTATATTATATATAGTTCCTTGCTGATTCTTACGTATTTCGTAAATAATTTACAGCTGTTTTACGTGTTTACATAGCGTAGCTAAGAGAGATACATTTCAGGTCAAGCTCCTTTTCAGTCATTTCCAAAGGCATGGTCAAAGGGCATTAACCTTTCAGGCCAAAATTTTATGAATTGACTTATAGACCTTATAGACCTTATAGTAGACTTCCTGAAGAGGGCCTACAAGAAAGCTGGGGAGGGACTATTGACAAGGTCTTGCAATGACAGGACAAGGGGCAATGAGTTTAAACTGGCAGAGGGAAGATTTAGACTGGATGTCAGGAGGAAGTTCTTTCTAGTGAGGGTGGTGAGACACTGGAACAGGTTGCCCAGCGATGTTGTGGCTGCTCCCTCCCTGGAGGTGTTCAAGGCCAGGTTGGATGAGGTCTTGAGTAACCTGTCCTAGTGGGAGGTGTCCCTGCCTATGGCAGGGGGTTGGAACTAGATGAGGTCCCTTCCAACCTTACCATTCTATGATTCTATGACTAATCATTTGGGGGTGTACAACATAAGCCACTTTACACAGAGGATTGCCCATGCTTTCTATAAACTAGTACCTTTTGAAAGAGGTGAAGTTTGGTACCATATTAGTCATTATTTACTCTTAAAATTCACAGTCTAGCATAAAATACCTTATGAAGGAGATGTAACACAGGAATAAACAGAATCAATAGAGCAATATGCCATTTTTTGGAAGAAACTACAGCGGTTTTCACCTGTGAAAGATTAAAAGCCCACTCTTCATGTCAAAGTCAACTTCAAACCCAGAAATGGAATAACTGCAAAACATCTGTCCATGGTCCATCTTTAAAGATACTTGAGCTCCTCACCTCTGTAAACCATTTAGAAGTCCAGCATATAATCAACAGAATCCAACTTGAAACCCTATGTTCAAGGCACCATCTGAGGCTGGAACCTCTCTAATTTTTGTGGGTGGACACTGATGTTATCAAAGGAAGACTGGGTGATATAAGGAGGTGTGATGATCTAGCCCCTTCTGAAGCCACAGTGAGAGCTGGCAGTCACTTTTCATCCCCTCCTGCTCTGTGACAATGCACTTAATTCTGTAATTTGACTGGTTACTTCCTCTGCTGTAATAATGAAGGTTCAGGGCATCAAATTTGACAGCACCCATCTACCACACAGAAATTATGAAAACACCATGCTTATATTTGCTTGGACAAACTTAACCAGGTTATCTTGGACATAAGCATTGTGACAGCATTTAATTAGCCTTATTGTATATTTTTCATAAAATAATGGTAATTTTCTGCACTCAAGATGGATTGAGCGCAGAAATCAAGATTTCACAGACAGCCATAAGCCTGCTAGAGCCTGAAAACTGTTTCAAGGACTCAGTTGCTCTATATTTTTATTTTCACCAAAAATAAGCAAATCAGCCTAAATACCACTTTATAACCAACAAAACACTTAAAATACTACCCCCAAGCTTTATAGAAGCCCAGGTTGTCAGGTACAGACTTTTGTAGACTTTTGAAACCAGACACCACAGGAAATTTCAGAACACACAATTTTTATCAGCAGTCTTCAAATTATGTGAGATAGTCAGAGGCTGTGAATTCAGGCCCTGAGAAACATGAAGACACCAAAGTATGTTAGTGCTCACATTTATGCAATTCATTGGTATTATTTTTTGCCTGAGGTAGCCATTGTAGACTACAAATAACCTTGAGTGTTTGCTTTGTCTATCTTTTTGTTCATTTACTGGCAGTGAACTCTTCTGCATTTTCTTAAGCTTAAGAAGCATCTAGTGTATACCATCACAGAAGCTGAATCTGTTTAGTCACAATTTTAAAGAAATAAAATCTAGACTTTCAATTAGAGCACTATACTATTCCAGTTGTTATTTTTTACGTTTCTGTGACCTTTCTTAATGTATGCAACAAACTTTTCAAATGTCACACTTGTTAATGGGTCTCATTAAATTTTACACAGAACAATGTGGTGCATGTATGTAGCTTTACAGCTGATTGAAGAAAGCTGGAAAAGAATCACTTCACTCCTGTTTCCATCACTGTTTGCTGCATGGTTCACAACAAGTGCCTATGTGTTAAGGCACCTCTGTGTAATTTCCTAAAGCAGTGTCCAGCATTTTCTGAGTACTGTAACCCTTCTGGTTCTGCTACCTTTTTTCTCCTGTTAAGTATGAGCTACAGTATTTTCTACACAACAAAGAAAAGGTGCAACTGTAATCTGAGCATTGTCAGCTCAGCAACAGAATCGAGCAAAGCATTGGCACAGAATATTATGGTTCTTCGGCCATATTCCTTTAAATACTTAATACATGATTCTGAGAGTAAAAAAAGCATACAAACAACAAAGCCCAAAGAACTTCCTGAACTTCTCTCCCTTTAGAAACAACTATTCTCTCCAAAGGAACTTACTGTGTTGGGCTTCATACTGGGCACCATGATGCTGTAACTGCTGACTGCGCCTGTAACAACCTTCTCCAGCTTTCAGAGCTTGCTTGAATAGCTTCTCTGCTTCTACAATTGTTGTCGCTTCCTCTTCAGCCAAGAGAATATAGGCAGTAGCACATCTGCAAACAAACAAACAAAAAAAACTGAGAAGAAAACACATGAAAGTCAGATGAAATAAAAGCTATACAAAGACATGCAGACTGGCAAGGATGTGCCAAATACAGAGGCAATGGAGTTTTGTCCATATGCCTTTCTGGTGCACTATTCTGATGAATAAACACTATGGCAACCAGACCATGACTCTCATTTATAGGTACCCTTACCACTCAACCACTTGAGCAAACCTGCTGGTAACTGTCCCAGAAAACAAAGCACTGTCTCACACCAAGCAATTGTGGCCTACATGGCTAGAACTCCTGGAAACCAAGAGTAGTTTTATATACTATTGTTTTAATAAAACAAAGTTAATTGCTGTAAAAGAGAAAGATTAAAGGAATCCACAGACTACGGCGCTTGCCATATGCAAAGAAAAGATTATCAGTGTAATTGTAGAAATTAAAAAACAACACAAAAGCAACTCACACCACCCCCCAAAACAGGAAAACATCTTTAGGAATACACAGAAACGTGAAATGCATTGCCAAAGTCACCTCATCCAGCTTGGACACATTATCAGCTGAAGTGAGGTGGTATGTAGCCTGTTGACTTCTGATACAAAGCACACTCCCACTAGGATTGTTCTTTACACAGACACAGAATGGGGCAGCAGTTGCCTCAACCTGCATTTCATAGTCATTAGCTGAGGAACAGGAAACAACAGCACAGGTGAAAACAAGATTCCATGCACCAGTACTTGCTGTGGATCACTCAGCTGTAAAGTAGCCTTATAGAAAAGGACCTAGGGGCCTTGGTGGACACCAGGTTGACTGTGAGTCAGCAATATGCCTTGCAGCAGAGAAGGTGAAAGACATCCTGAGCTACATTAGGAGAGTTGCCAGAAGACTAAGGGAGGTGATCCTTCTCCAGCAATGGTGAGGCCACACTTCGAGTACGGTGTCCAGTTCTGGGCTTCTCAATACAGGAGGAACATGGACATACTGGAGAGGATTCAGCAAAAGGCTGTGAAAATGAGTAAGAGACTGGAGTATCTCACATATGACAAAAGGCTGAGAGAGCAGGGACTGTTCAGCCTGGAGAAGAGAAGGCTCAGGGAGGATATCTTGAAGTGAGGGTGCAAAGACAATGGAACCAAGACTTGTTTAGTGGTGCCCAGTGATAGGACCTTAGGCAATGCGCACAAACTCAAACACAGGAGGCTCTGACTAAACATTAAGAAACATCTTTTTAATGAGAGAGTGAGCAAGCACTGGTGCAGGCTTTCCAAGGAGGTTGTAGAGTCTGCCTCCTTAGACATAGTCAAAAGCTATCTGGACATGGTCCTGTGCAATGTGATGTAAGCGGGGAGGCTGAACCTGATGACCTCCAGAGGTCGCTGCCAACCTTGGCCATTCTGAGAGTCTGTGATGTGAATAGGAAAAGACAGGTTTACAGCTGACTTCTAAAAAAGCTTTTTATGCTACATGCAATCCAGTTAAACTGCTGTCCAGAAACAAACAATTCTTTTTCTCCTCCTGACGGAACACACGAAGGATAATCTGTAAAGCTCCAGTTCATGGAATTCTAGAATGCAGTAAATCTGACAGCAACCTAAGGGTTGCTCTATGTACTTTGCCAGCATTTACACAGATTGGTATATGAGTAAAGCATCACAGCACTGAGTTCCCTGTGGGATCTCAGAATACACTTCTCACTGAGAAAATAAATAATGGACTCTAAGATCGAAAGTCCCAGAAAATGACATCCCATTCACATTATGAAATTAATATTTTAGAAGGTGTTTATGAGTCCCTTCTTTCTTGCCTCTGTGGAGAGATGACTGAGAAATCCAAATGGGAACTCTCCATCCCATAAATGCATTTTCATATACTCATCAGGAGGCAACTTAATCAGCAGTTCACTACGCTGATCCAAAGCCCATTGACATCAACAGGAAAACTCCAATTGTCTTCACTGCCCTAAGGACCTTCTGGGTGGCTGGCACAACATACAGCTGTGCATTTTTCTTTCCATTGTACGCCTTCCTGTGATGGGCCTGTCACATGGTTAAAAATTACTGTAGCAAACCCCCTGCCTTAAGCTATCATCAAATGGATTTTTAAATGTCAGGAAATAAATGTTAATGTTGTTGTCACTTACTCATTCAATTCCAAAGCTTCATGTGCTGCAGAAATTCGGGCTTGGGGGTTTCTCTCTCTCCAGGCTTTTTGCATTACTATTCAATAAACAAAGCAGAACAAAGGCACATCAGTCATTACAGCATTACCAAGGAGAATCCACTGCATTATAACAGCAGAATTTATTGCTCTCAGATGGATTCAATCCAGAGCATTTCAAAGAGCTCAGTGATCACTCAAAAGATACCTAATCAACATAAGCTTGTGCCCCAAATACTCAGTTTTATTTGTTTCATTTAATTACACTTTTTTCCATAGAAAAATCTGGCTGAGAGATCATGCCATCTGCACTGTCACATGTAAAAATGACAAGCAGCTTTTTCCTCTTGGGGTAGTAGATTTCACAGTGTACAACAGAATATAAGAGTAGTCTAGATTCTTATTCTAGTTCCTCACTGTGCTGTTTGTTGCTTTAGGTGAATGTTAAATGGAAAAGCATCCAGGCTAATCAGACCACCTCATAATTAGCCCATTGAGTTCAGAAAACAGGATTCACATTTATAGTATGCCAGAAATGCACAATATGTTCTCCTTTGTAAATATGCCCTCAGAATGGAGTACCCAACTGTCAGTATCTCTCCTTTCCTAACAAAGATTTGTCTTTGATTGAGATGCAAATTCTGACAATCAAAATCATGGCTGTACATTTTTAGCAGAACCAATGTCTGCACATGAAGTTAACAGTAAAGGATTAACACAACTAAAGCTGCTTATATCAAGTTCAGTTATAAATGTGTTGCTTCTATTCTTTTACAGAGCTTCAAACTACATCAGGGAAAAAAACACAGGGCTCGAATTTTACATACACTCTCTATCTTCTGTTAGTGTAGACTAAATGGGACTTAAATAATGTAACTCAACATAATACACTGCAGCTGGAGGCAAATTAAGTTATACATGTTTGAAGCTACTGCAAGAAACAGGAGGAAAAGCCAAGTCTTTACACTTGCAAATGGTATCCTGAATGACTCTAGCAAAAAAGCAGAACAAAATAGGGACACAAATTAGATAGCTTATACCTACCTAGATACTTGTTCAGACCTAGAATACTGCAAATCCAATCACAACAGCTTTCCAGGCATAACCAAAATTCTGCCATTCCTTATCTGCCTAAGAGAACTAATGTCTGACTCCATTCCTCTTCATCAGCTTAAGCAATCATTAACCTATTAGCAAAAATGGTTGTCCACAAGATCTCTTACTAGCGTCTGCAGGCCGTAAATGATCCGTGTCACAGGTAAAGAATGTCTGATGGTCCTGTGCTGAAAGATTCATATCGTAGTAAGTCAAGGGTTCTCTCCCTGTTACCCATGTATACCTGTAAACATGCCAACAAAGAGACATTTTGGTAATGAGGTCACATTCAACAAAATTAATATAGAAAAGAATTCTAGAAGTTAGAGGTGGGCATAGCCTACTAAATTCACCCAGCCAATCTCCTAACCACCATACATTACATTTGACTGAATTGTGACGGAGCAACAGTAGCTGCATGTAGGTTAATGAGGACACTGGGAAGTACACACTGGAAATCCGTAACATGCATACTCATGTATGTGTGGTACACGTGTGTTACCTAATTCATTAGGTTGTTTGACATCACTTACTTGACTGAAATTACTATATTAATAATGCCAGGAACATGGCACTTAGGTTTTCCCATTCTTTTATAAGGTAACCAAAAATGGTAGAAATACCAAGTGCATAAGCATGAATCTAAATTTCTTCTCATTCAGAAAGATTTCGAGAATGATGGGAAAATGACTGGCATGAGCACATGTCCACAGGTGGTTTTGGTTTTCCATCTCTGAGTAAGACTAATGTAATGGAAAAGTATAGGTAAGGTCCTTAGCTCAGTACCGTTCCTGAAACTGTAACACTGTAGCACTTACCGGTTATATTCGGCTCCTCTGAAGAGATTTAAAGGATTTCGCCAGACTTTGCACTCTGCCATAAACAGAAACATGCAATAATTAAACTCTCCCATATTACAATGGTATTTGAAGTTTATTAGAAACACAAGTTACCTTCCAATGAGCTTTATCAAATTACTTTTATTTTTTATAGGTGTAAATATTTTTTCTTAAATTAAAAAACCAAATCAAGAGGACAGAGATGCAGGTAACCAGATTGTTCTTTCCTATTTAAGTAATAATTTAATCATAAACTAGTGTCAAAAAATATAATCATTCCAGACAAATAACAACAAGCAGAGCTCCAAACACCATATGAAAAGGTAGCACTCATTAGTGTCGGGGCTCACACTTACAGTAAGGCAGAACTGAAGAGAGATCACACTGGGTTGTTGCACTGAAAGACAGCAATTAACTCAGTCCCTGTGGACTTGTTATTTCTACAGAAAAACTCTACTGTCCAGTTAATACTGTAAATCATTAAGAATCTCAGCTACAACTGCCAAATTTAATTCCTCCTTAGCTTGTGAAGTAAAAAAAGCCATGGCAACATCTGCTGACCTTACTTAAGTTATAAGCATCCCAGGGCTCACAAAGGATGCTGAAGTTGATTGGCAGAGAAATGCCGCAAAGAAAAGAAATGCAAAGGTCTGGGAATAATTACAGCATTTCTGAAACTTGTCCCAGAGTGGAGAATTTTGAAAATTCTTCACATTACAGATAGGAAGAGATGAGAAAATCCACAACAGTGCAATTTAGAACAGAATTTTAAAAGAAAAAAAAATATATAGCTTTAAAAAGATGAGGTCTTGCCTCTGGCTTTCCTTCCTTTAACTCAAATGCTAGACTTAATTGTTATTTTAATACAGACAATTCACTTCAGTGAAGATGAGACCAGAATCAAGCTCAGTATTTGCATACAGGCTCACTGAGAAGCAGCATGTTGTTTCACCACAGACCTCTGCTACTGGATGACCCCTCACACGGTGCTCTGCAAAAACCCATCAGTAGTACTGCCCCTGGAGCATTTCACCAGCTGTTTTCCACCACCAAAAGTCAACCAGCACATTTTTCCCTACAAAATTTCGTGACATCGTTTCTAAAGAGATCACAGCAACACTCTTCTGGTGGGATATTGAGTCAGCAGGTTATATACTCTACTTTGTACAATACTGGTTGTATATGTCTGTTCCATTTAAGAAAGAGACAAAACAGTCACAGAATCACCTAGACTGGAAAGAACAATACAGAATACCAAGTCAAGCTCTTCTATTTTCTCATGGATGTAGCTTTTACTTCTGAGTATTATTCTAAAGTGGCATGGAGAGATAGCATTTTACATCAACTGTTTGCATGGCATCCTCAGCTACACAAAACAAATCAAGTGGCATAGGAAGTGGCCACTCAAATTGCTGCCTACATCACCTAAACAGTTCACAAAACAGAGACATGGGAACAGGAGGATGTTTGGGAAGAGTAAATTGATTATACATCTGCATCTGTCAACTAACCACTTCATCAGGTACCTAATATTATAAAGTTACACTGATTTACTCAGCAGAAGTGCTCAGTTGACATTCAGCCATTCTGTGTGCAGCCAGAGGGCACGGCTGTTTGAGAAGCTTCAGTGCAACAGGTTTTACATAATGTGACTTTTGAAACACAGTAAATATTAAATCAACATCACCCTTACCAGTTCCAGTGGTATGATGCAACGGTTTGGCTTACACTATTTGCAACTAGTAAGATGAGGCAACAACTATTTGATGTTTAAGGATATTGTTAGATTATGTAGGAGAAAAA
>VWZE01020851.1:24518-40928 GCA_013396675.1 Eubucco bourcierii | reverse complement strand
CAGGCTGCGCAGAGCCTCATCCAGCCTGGCCTTAAACGCTTCCAGGCATGGNTCAAATGTGATGATTTACTGTTTTATAGCTCTAAAAGAATCAACGGTATGACTGTTCACTTAATGGATTTTAACCACTCAGGGAAAATTAACACGTGTGACTATCATTGTTTTGCAAACAATAAGCAGGACTTAAAAGATTTGTTTGGTATGGATTAGGACAGCACTGAGTTATTTTTTCTGATTAGACCACAAATGCAGACTCTTGTATTATGCAGGTAGCATGGAGTACGCTGAGAATGTGATGTGGTTTTGCATAACTTCACAGTCAAACTCGTACACATCAGTAACGTTTGTTTTTTTCCTACTGCTATACACAACTGTCAATATGCTTCTATTTCCATAATAGAAGAGCATTACTGATGAAAGAAATGTTCAAATCCAATTTATGATATTGTTTGTTAGTTTGTTTTTTTTGTTATTGGGTTGGTTTTGGGGTTTTTTTTGTGTGTGTGTGGTGAAACTCTCTAAGGAATATTTCCTTGCCTAGTAGTTTTATTATTTAATAGCCTTGTCAAATTTAATCTCCCCAAGTGACAACTTTTTGTATGGAAATATAAACTAGAATTGTGGTACTTTTTTTTTTTTTCCCAAATAGACTTCTCAGGAAAAATCAGTATTTCAATTTCCTCTTCTCATTCCTGACAGGCAAAAGGGTACTAAAATTCCTACACTAAATTTTATTGTAATTGGGATTACTCTGCATTTAGCTTTTGGCTCATTTTGGTAGCTCTAGTCCTTTTCAATGAATTAATTCATGTAGACTACCTAAAATCATTCTCAGTATTGGTAATATTTATTAGACTTCATATCTCAATTTCATGCAAACTGCGCTGCTCATTTATGACTAGAAAGATATGTGTTCTTGCATGGGAAAAGGAACATAGAAAATTTGTATTAAAGAAAAAGTATCAGGTGGAAACTGAAGAACGTAGACAGATCTAAGGGGAGGGCTGAGCAGAGACCTCACTGCTGTCTATGGCTACCTGAAAGGACATTGTGGAGAGGTTGGTGCTGGTCTCTTCTAACCAATAATTTGTGATAGAACAAGAGGGAATGGCTTCAAGCTGTGACTGAGTAGGTTTAGACTGATCATTAGGAAATTTTTTTTTCACAGAGAGAGTGGACAGGCACTGGAATGGGCTACCCAGGGCGGTGGTTGAGTGACCAACCCTGGATATGTTTAAAAGTCATTTGGATGTGGTGCTTGGGGTTATGATTTAGGGTGAACCTTGTAGGGTAGGGATATCAATTGGACTTGCTGATCCTGAGGGTCATTTCCAACCTGAATATTTATGTGGTTCTGTGATCTTTCCATACAAAGCTTTCCTTGTTGTTTTTGTTGATTTTTTTTCTTTTTAAAGATTGAGGGGCTGGGGTTGCTGGTTATTTTTCTGTTTTGGGGTGTTCTTTTTAGTGTTCATTATTTCTTTGCATTTTCCTTCTAAACAGAATTTGTCATTGTTTTGTTACATTGAAATTGGAAACTTGGTGATCAGATCCAAATTTTCACATTGCTGGTGTCAGAATTTTATGTTAGGATCCATCAGAATTATTTTAGATAATGTTGTCTGAAAAAATTCTGTAGCTTCCCTGCCGTGACTTTCTGTAACACCTATGTAGGACTGGAATTTTTGTTAGCAAAAATCAACAAGTGTAATTTGCAAAGAAATGTGAAGTTTAGGCTTTAGAATATTTATATAGTAGAGATTAAACCTTCTGCTCATACAGTGATAAACCTTTTTTTTAAAAAGAAAATGTCTCTATGAAGCTGAACATAACTTGGCCTCAAGGTATTCAGGGAGTTATCTAGGAATGCAGAACTGTATTTTAGATTTGGAATATCTAACATCTTATCTGAATTGAACTACTTTCCGTAAATTTGCTTTTCTTACTTTCACATAGTGTATAAGTCGCTATATGCATTATCTGTGCTGCAGTGTGTTGCTTTAACCCTTGTTTCAGCACAGCATTGAAGTATATGCTTGAATATAATTGACTTCATTGAAATCAATCCTGATATCATGAAATACTATGGGACTTGATCTATTTCTTTAATTTGTGCCTTCAGTTCACTGTGTCTGTCTGAAACATTTTCTCCTAACTGTGCTGTTACAAGCATAATGAGAAATGGATGGCCCATGACATTACTTACAGTGTGAAACTTTTTTAGACTTTACATAGCTTAGTTCTCAAAATACCTTCTTTTCCTCCTTGATTTAGCTGATGAGGATCAATATTTTTTTACTAATCTTCACCATCATCCAAGTGTCTATTTTTAGTTAATCTTCATCGTCATCTAAGTGCCTACTTTTAACTCATGCAGTCTTATCAAGCAAATACTTAATACTGAGCACCTGCTGCTCCCCAGAAATGCATCCAAGCCAAGTTTACTTTTTGAAACACAGTAGCTGCTTTGCATCATACTAACAATTTTTTTTTTAATTATTATTTGTAATTTTTATTTTTACTTTTGTTGAATTACACACATTTTGCTAAATAACCAAATTCCATGATGTCCCAGTTTGGGAACTATAGGGTTTAAAAAAAATCCACTAGGGACTAGAAGATTGTTATTCAATCCCATAATTCTGTGATCTCTTCATAAACTCATGCCAAGGCCAGCTCACTCTCTTTTCCTCCCCCTCCAGACTTGTATCTGCCTGGAGCTGCTTTATGGGGACAAACATGTAAGGAGCAGGCGTGGTTTGGGGTCTCCAGAAACTCTGTTTAGGCTTCTCGGATGGCAGAGGCAGTGGGCAGCAGGATTGGAGCACTGGGGATTATAGATTTAGTTTTGGGTTGCTGGAAAATTCAAGGGGGTTCGCTATGGATTTTCTATCTGCCTTGTAATTTCTGTCTGTAATTCTCTCTCCAAATGCAATTCTGTTTTTAAAAAACAAGCAAACAAACAAAACAACAACAAAAAAAGATGTGACGATTTGGGAGTTACCTGCCCCCCGCCCCCACCCCCGCACACACTATGAAAATCACCCAGACTAGGCTCAGCTGGCTGGAAGTTAAGGACTGAAAAGTTAAGGACTGAAGCTCTATTTACAGCTTAGCACAATATACAAGCAGATATATACACAATAGACAGGAATATTTAGAGAAATATACAAGTTAAAGGTGATACAGAAACACAGTCTCCCTCCCAGAAAATCAGAGACCCCAGGACGGGCTTCCAACCACCATTCCACCTTCTTTCCAACCCTCTACCTTACCCCAGGGTCTGTCTTATGTGCAAGGTGAGTTTGGAGGATTGGCAAGGGAGGTGAGAAGCAGAGTGGAGCACATTTCCAAGTAGCTCAATGCTGCAGTGTGTGTGTTGAAAACTCACTGGAAAAAAGAACAATAACAAGATACATTTTGTGTAAGGCAAATTTGCAGGTGAGAAAGACCTCAACCACCTCCCCGGGCAACCCATTCTGGAGAGAAACCAGAGAAAGTGGCTGCACAACTGGGAGATCTAAAGGGTACTAATAGCAACACTGATGCAAATCCTCACCATCAACTGCATGCAAGAGTAAGGATGCATGAAATGCCATGATAATTTTTTCTAAGCTGAAACAAACACATTCTTGGTATCAAGGAACTATGAGAAGAGGTATTTAAAGATAAGTGAAAATACCTCAAATGTGATGATTTATTGTTTTATAGCTCTAAAAGAATCAACGGTATGACTGTTCACTTAATGGATTTTAACCACTCAGGGAAAATTAACACGTGTAACTATCATTGTTTTGCAAACAATAAAAGCAGGACTTAAAAGATTTGTTTGGTATGGATTAGGACAGCACTGAGTTAGTTTTTCTGATTAGACCCCAAATGCAGACTCTTGTATTATGCAGGTAGCATTGAGTACGCTGAGAATGTGATGTGGTTTTGCATAACTTCACAGTCAAAATCATAGACATCAGTCTCACTGTGTCATTGTTCTACAATGGAATGAATGCTGTTCTCTCTAGAGATATATTCAAGATTATGAGGTGTGTAGGTACTATAGTGGTGAAGTCATATACATTTTTAATTACATAGCAAGTCCTATGTCCTATTTGAAATGCATACAATTCAAATAGCTGCTTGTAATTAATTCTGAATTGTACCCACAGCTTTTTAACACTGATTGCAAATTTTAGTTCTTGCTTTAGCAGGACACTTTATCTGCACCTAAATTTAAGTCTTAATGAGTTACATTAAATCTTTTTGGTGCTTAGGCACATTCTTGATTTCTTCACTGAATTAAAACTTAAAACTGAACAACAAACAAGATAAGTACACCCAGCAGAATCATTGGACTGTTGTTACATAAGACTGGAAAGCTGACTTTGGCATGAAGACCTGTTTGCTTAATTAAATCTCTTAATAAATAGACCTTCTTTATGACTTTTAGTTAACTAACAAGCTTAAGTATGACAGATGATTTTTCTTTGATATTATTGTGTAATTAACATTTAATTTTAATCAAATCCCATAATTTCCTGTTACAGTTTGCACAGATACCTCGTTCCAGAATGCTCTGAGCAAGCTATCTTGCTTTGCTAAACAGATACTACAGAGCAGTAATGCTGCCCCAGAAGACTTCTCTGTGTATTCAATTAAAACACAAAGTTGATGCCTAATTTACACAAGTAGAAGTGTTTCATATTGATTAAATGTGGTGGGTTTTGTTGGGTTTTTTTTTTTTGTTTGTTTTGCTTTGTTTTGGTTTTTTTTTTGTTAGATTAGTACCTATTTCAACACTTGTAGTAAAATGCAGAAAGACTAAATGGTGGAGATGTAAATCCTCTCTCTCCTTCCTTGGTAGGTTAAAGCTGAGCCAAAAATGTAGTCTGTATATATAGTAACAAGTGCATCTGGCATAAAATATTACACACACAAAAATAAGTGGAAGATCTGTTTCTTTTCTTATGTGGGGTCTTTGATGTTACAAATGCAGATTTTTTTCTTTTAATCTAATTTTCTATAATTATTGCTGTGTAAAATATAGCACAAACAGATATCTCCACATCACTGAAAACAACATTTACACTTATGTTTTATTGTTAAAGTGATTAACTGGTCCCTAAGTAATTTGAAGCTAATATATGTTTAAAAGAGTATTCATCCTGAGTTAGAAAGAATTGGACATTTAAAATTTTTTTTTAACTTTTTTTTTTTTTAATCTTTCAGTTTTTGTTCAGAATGGGTGGAACATTGAGATTTCTGATATACTGAGAAGAGTTTTGTAATCTTGGTTAGATGTAAACCAGCCAAGTATTTAAAAAGAAGTTGCTAGGATTCCCTGAAAAAGTCTAGGACTGGGATGTCTAAATGCTCTGCATTTGTAGAACTGGAGGAAGTCCTCTCACCAAACATGAGAGTAGAATATTGAAAGCTTCAACTTATTCCTTCTTATGAATACGTGAAGTATGAAAATGTGTCTCCCAGCAGGATATTTCAGGGCTGCTGGCTGCTGTAGTAGCAGCTCCAGAGCAGTCAGCTCTAGAAAATACTGAATTTCTTGCCATGCAAGAGGTTAAACTTAAAAGCCACCAGGAACAGAGTTTCAAAATAGACCCAAAGTCTTTCCACAGCAAGAAATGAAGGTGCTCTAGTGAAATCGTGACTCATGGAGCTTTCAGATTCATAAGGGCAATTTCTGGCAGGAGTCGTAAGGATTTGCGTCTAGGGACAGTCATCAAGGTAGGGATCTTAGAAAGCCTTGCCCCAGCGATTTTGGAGCTGCAATTAATGGTGAAGGAATTGACACTTGTAGCAATGGCACAGCAGAGCTGTGCTGTCTGGAGGCCATGTGTAATTTCAGAGATATTATTTTTTGTACCATGTTAGTACCAGTAGGCACAGGGGAAAGGTGCAAGACATACAGCGACCTCCATCCAGTCTGCTAGCCATATATAATGCTTAGCACAGCACACCTACAAGTACAGCAGAGCTCTCGGTTTGAGTACGACTGCTTCTGCCTCAGCAATGTCTTTGTATAACAGTGCTTATGATTATACTTTACAAGAACTCATTAACAAATACATAATTAGAGTCCTCTTCTTTCTCTTCTTTGCCTAACCATCATGTGTTTCCCTCCTTTTTTTTTTTTCCCTGACGTTACCTCATCTGTTTCCTGAACAATTATTCTTGATCCACTTTTTGTTTCGATTGCAAGTTCTTTGAGACAGGCATTAGTCATTCAGCATGTTTTGTTAAGTGATGTGTACATTTACACTTCTGTCTAAGGAGAAAAACAATGAAAGCAACATCTTGAAAGATTTACTGGGAAAAGCTGTAACATAACATTTTCTTCAAAGAGGATAAAACAGTTAACAGCAAAATTCTCATTTAATCTTACTAGATCATGGGATAATTCCCGTAACTGTGAGATTACTGACACCACTGTGTATATTGTTTTTTTAATTGTTTGATAATTAGCAGTTCACAGAGCAGACCAAATTACTGCTTGGCAGTGTTGCACAGTGGCACAGCTTTGGCTACCCCTGTCTCCTACAAGCCATCTGTTCCTCCCCTCTCTCCTTCCATTAGCAGTGAGCAGGGGACTCTGCTTGCTCATGGATTTGGGTGAGAAAGCAAATTATCCCCAGAAGAAATCTGACTTGGCCATTCTCTACATTTAAAGTATGATTGAGGAAGGTGGGGTTTTTTTTTCAGTCTTCTCTAAAATAATATTGCACTAAAATTGTAATAATAATATGCATCTATTTCCCTCCTTTGAAGCTTCATCCTGGAGAAATAAGCAAACAACTCACATTGGGGCAGGGTTAAGGGGGAGAAAATACAAGATTTAAACATCTGCAAATTTCAAAGTAACAGACTAGTTTTCTTTGCCATTTCTACAGCCACAAAATGCATGCACATGAGAAAGAAGTAAAATAGCAAAATGCATGCAGCAGCAACTTCTTTGAATAAACAAGAAAGATCACTGACATGAAAGAGGTCTGTGGTCTCATTCCATGCCTTTTAAGTCATTGTTTGAAATGCAAGCATTTTATTTAGAGCTTGCAGGTCTAATTATTATTCTCCAAAATCACACAAAAATCTGGCATAAATGATGTGCATTGTGTCTTATACCTGACCTGAAGTCTAGTTTTATTTCAAAGCTGTAGATAATGTGGCCTGTCAGAGGTGGAGGTGTAAGTTTCAGGCTTCAAACTTGTTTTGAAGGTTCTCCCTATAACTTGCTTTGAACTTTATATGAACTTTCTGTCCCATTCTTCACTACAATTTGGAAGTTCTAGACTTGAATGAATTCAGCAAGGGGAGTGGCATACCAATAAGCCAGAAAATGCTTTATATAGCAAATACATAATAGCTAAAGAAGGATGCATGCCCACATCACTTTCTATTTCTCATATAATCATTTACATTTTGGTTGTGCCTGTCTTTTAGTTAACAGATTATAATTTTTGTTTATTGTCTTCCAAAGGTATCCACATTAAAAAAAATTTTAAAAATAATGTCAGGGTTAACTGATTGCAAAACCAGAAAGAGCAGGAGATCAGAAACACTGTGATCCAATTCCCTTCTAGGTATAGCAGCAATATACCCTTCCCCAGTCCCCATCCCCCCATAACTGTGTTATTTTTTTTTGGTCTGTGTAAGCCTCAAGACAGCACATCACAAACTGAGCATATCTCTGCTTAATGCGCTAAATGGGAGCTGGGAATAAGAAATACTTTTCCCAGCACTTTGAATTCTGCAGGCCTCTAACCAGCAAGTCACAACCAGTTGTATTCCTCAACTGAACTGACTTTCAGAGCTACTTCAAGGAAAAAGGACATAGCACCATTAACAATTCTTTTTTTACAACTGAATCTTAATATGATACTGTGAATTGCACCTTTATTTCTGCCCTGTCACCTATTTGATACAGAACTTCAGGCTTATGATTACATCTGCATATGTGCAGGTGTTAAACACCTTTGAAATGACACCTTGCACAGCTGCAGTTTTAAGGTCATACTTTGTATTGCAGTGATTTTTCTAGACCTCGGTATGAGATGCATTTATCACACAAATATATGTATCACGATGTCCAACTACAGCTTCTAAAAATACCTCCTTTCATGTCTTTTAATTTGATTCTTAGGTCTTGCTCAGGATGAACAGTGTCTGAGTTCTGGCTATTCTTCACTTGTCTTGGCTGGAGGCAACACTGTATCTGTTATTTAGTATTGCAAAGCTAATACTTGTTGTTGTTGTTGTTGTTGTGATGAAACTGTGTCATAATATGTATAAAACATCTCTAATTCAAGTCAATGGCCTTTTTATTAGCCTGGAAGGAATCTTCTATTTTGTAAAAGGTTCTTCACAGGAGGGCTTCTCAAGCATTGAAACAGGATTCCTGGGGAGGTGGTGGAGTCACCATTCCTGGAGGTATTTAAAGGACACATGGATGTGGTGCTTAGGGACATGGTTTAGTGATGCTGGCTTAGCAGTTGCCATAGTTCTAGGCTAGTGGTTGCACTTTGTCTCAAGGGTCTCTTCCAACCTCAACGGTTCTATGATTTTATGAAAAGGAGCCATACAGGGACACATAATCACCTTTTGCCTTTGTACAATGAGTCACTCAATGAGAGGCATTGCTCTTATGAGCCATGGGAGCCTTAGGTGAGGCTCATCTCTACAAGGTGAGGTAGCATACTGTCTCACTTAACAAATTCTGGTTGTATCTTTGGGCTCCTGGAGATGAAAATAAATAAGATGAGTTGTTCAAAATGGCCATTGGATGTGGACTGCAATTACTGCATTTTAATGCTGTAATAATATCAGTAAATTTGTACAGTTACTTAATTTTCTCATTATTATTCCATCAAGTTACCATGAAATAAAAAAAAAAAAACACCACTTGGTTACAGGTATGAAGCAATGCAGCTGATAGGTATTTAAAGGAGAAGCTTAGCATTTTGTTGTGTTGTTGACTTTGGGGGATTCGTATTTTGCATAAAATAAAATACATTTTAAGGTCCTGCAGAGAGAGTCAAGTGTTTGTGACACTATCACTAAAATATTCAAGCTGCTGAATGACAAATGCATAACTTGGTGTAGAGGGTTGCTTTTGTCTATGTTGTCTTTTTTTTGGAGAATGCACTTTGTCAGGGACCTTTAAGTGCAGACAGTGCATTTAAAAGATATTTTTGTATGCCCTGAGTGCTGGCCACAGACATTCTGCACACACTGGGGATGATGCTTAGGTATTCTTCCACTTTAATCTCTGATCATGCCTAACTGTCTTAACAGTTGCTACCTGTGCTGTGCAGCATTTGCCTTATGTGGCTTTCCTACTCAGGATCAGGTTTTATATTTAACATTTCCTACAGATATTTGCTATCTTCCTGAGAGATTAACTCTACCTAGCCAAATGCAGAGCAAAAGCATGGTGCCTAATCTATCTGCTCATTTTTTGTGACAAGGTCTTCCATAATGTGATGGTTTGGGGGTTCCCTGCCCCCCCAACACTTTGTAAAATCACCCAGACTAGACTCAGCCAACTGAAAGTTAAGGACTGAAGCTCTGTTTACAACTTAGCACAATATACAAGCAGATCTATACACAATATACAGGAATATTTACAAAAATATACAAGTTAAAGGTAATACAGAAACACAGTACCCCTCCCAGAAATCAGAGTCCCCAGGAGGGGCTTTCAACCACCCTTTCACCTTCTTTCCACTCCTCTACCTTACCCCAGGGTCTGGCTTACGTGCAAGGTGAGTTTGAGGGATGGGCAAGGAGGGTTAGAAGCAGAGTGGTTAGTTAGGTTAGCAGAGAGGTCTGCAGACAAAAACCCACACCTCGAGAGACCGAGACTCTCTGAGTGTCTTATCTATGTTTGTGTTCTTGTTCTTACACATCTCAGCAAACCTGTGAGTGAAGCAGACATCACCATTGTTTTCTTTTCACAGACTATAATCTCTATTTTTCATTAAAATATTCCAATTAGCCTCAAACCAGCACATATGGGTTACTGCACTATTGTCTCAAATATTGAGTAGGAATTGTAATAATGCATGACTTGTGATTGATTATACTACTTTCTCTTAAAGAAAGCCCATGTGACAATACTGTCAATGAGAAGCTATGGTTTTCCTTTGTCTTAAAAAGCACAGATATTTTCCTGTCTGCTGTTCAATATATGTGCTAAACTGATCAGTGATAATATAAAATGCTAAAGGCTTAAATGCCTGCCATATGCTGACGGTGCACAGCTGTACATATTGTTTCATAAGGAAACAAGTCAGTCATCTGGATTCTCATTGCCTGTAAAAATAAAGCACCAGCCAAATATCAGTGTCTTAAACTTAAGAAGGAGGTAGATAAAGATGAAATAAAAATGAAGTTTCTGTAAAGTTTTTCATAGGTCAAAAAATGTGAATACTTTGCATCAGGTAACAACTAGACGTCTATGCATTAACAGTAGGAGGAAAGACGACATTTTATCACTTCTACCTCGTAGGAGACACTGAGTTCAAACATGATATACAAAGAAATACTCAGTGTTGTTTCTTCATGCTTTTGACCACTTAATTCTTCTGCTGAGGCAGGGGTGTGGGGGGGAACCCAGATCCAAAATGTTGCTCTTATCAGAGATTATCTAATCTTCTTTCTAGTTTGACCCATAACAGAGAGAGATGCCAATCAAACATGTCTTGGTGTTTTGCTCCCACTGGAATGCTGATACTTGGCCACTGAAAGTGGCACCAAAATTAGTATCAGTAGAGATTTAGGTTGTTCTAACAATAGGTCACAACGTTTCTTTTTTTTTTTTTTTTAAAAAAAAAGGAACAAAACATTTAATGTTCTACAGATTTTATGTTAAAGTTGTTCAAATCCTCTGGAGTAGCAAAAGTCCTAAACTGTGCGTAGGATCAATTGGCAGAACTGTACAAGCATTTGCATTAAAAGCCTATTTATAGTGCTGAGAGCTGGGTATGTATTTATTCAAACAAAAATCCAACAAAGGTTCTGCACCATTTCCTTCAGTATACATATCTCTTATTCACATTAACCTTTTTATGTGAGAAGCCAACCATGCTTCATGAAACTTAAACAAGACCTTTAAATTTATCATATAATTTAATTCTAACCATTTACCAGAGATTAAGAATCAGATTAAGAATGTATTACCGACAATATCCAGCTGGAAGTATGTTAAGTGCAAAACTAGGTCATGTGAACAGCTTAGGCCAAAGATTATGTAGATAAATGCTATAATCTAAACATAATATCAGTGTTTAGACATTTCCCTAAAAGCTGTATTTGGAGTTACTTTAATATTGTTGCCTATTTAATCAAATGTTGTAGCCACTCTACTAACCATGTGGCCTAAACACTGCTGGGTATCTGGTTCTTGGAATACAGAATCTTTACAGGCTCCAGATTTTGCTAGTCTGGGAATGCAATGCCTAGATGAAGGCTTTATTAGCAGCTAAAAACTAGAGTCCTTGCATTCTAAAGTTTGTTGTATTCAGGTCTTCTGAGGAATATTTATATCTCAAAATGAAATAATTCTGGTTAGATTCAACTATGCTGTTGCTTATAAATAATCTTAACAAAGGCAAGTGTCTTTCCCATGTATAATCTACCCTGCAAATAAAGTGTTTTGTATTAATTTAGAATTGGTCCTATTCCTCAAAGGTATTTTTGCCTTAGAATCATAGAATCATAGAATAGTAAGGTTGGAAGGGACCTCAAGGATCATCTAGTTCCAACCCCCTGCCATAGGCAGGGACACCTCCCACTAGTACAGGTTACTCAAGGCCTCACTGATGAAAATTTTCAGAATGAAGTCCAACTTCTTCTAAATGCAAAGAGAAATGGAATATAAATCAGTCTCATCTCAAAACAAAGTTGGTGGCTGAGTAGAATACTTTTGTTCAGAGCAGAGAAATATAGTTTCTCACTAGCAGAGATCTGAGTACCAAGTCGTCGTGAAGTGCAGAATAATAAATTCATGTGTTGAATATCGATAAGTCACAAAGTCAAATTGAAGTGTCCAAGCAATATGTCAGCATGTTTAACCCATTGATAATATCCCTTTCATACCATAGGAAATGAAATATTGTTTGATACTGAATAGTTTCTTCTCCGTACTCAGCTTTTAAGAGCAGTCATTAGAAATTTATTGTACATGCTAATAATGCAGTCATTCGGAGCATTGTTTAAAATGATTTTTTCCATGTTTGTCTTCCTGAATCCATCATTAAGAGTGCATGTTCACCTTAAACAGAATCTAAATTGTTTGCTGACTCCACAAAGGAAGATAATGACTCAAAATCAATTCTTGGATTCGAATTAGCGTCAATTGTGAATACCATTTAGGAAATAAAAAGTAAAAAGAAATGTCATAATGAGTTATTCAAGAATTTTAAATACTCCATCAAGAGCTCTAGCTTTATTACCATAGATCAAAAGATAAATTCCATTGCGAATGAAGAAAGAATCACTCATTTTCTGAAATGAGAGAAGCAGAATGGTAGAATAAAGATGATTATACAATCACTGAGTCCAGTTTGCTCATTTTGCTCACCTCTGCAGCCTTTTCGTTAACACTTCCTAAGCCTCACATAAGTTCTAGGCAGGAAGGCTTCCTCACTTATTTACAAGGTGGAATACAGAATGTTCCCAAGGATACTGTGTCCAATTCTGTGGCCTCAGCATAAGCAAGACATGGACCTGCTGGAGCAGGTCCAGAAGTGGACCACAAAGATCACTGGAGGGCTGAAGCACTTCTCCTGTGAGGACAGGATGAAAGAGTTTGGGCTGCTCAGCCTGGAGAAAAGAAGACTCCAGGGAGACCTTACAGCTACATTTCAATATCTGAAGGAGACCTACAGCAAGGCTGGGGAAGGGCTGTTTAGGATTGCTTGGAGTGATAGGATGATAACTGTAGAAGTTAATAATATAATATTAACAGTGAATATTAATATTTTTTGTTATTAATACTTATGTTTTCATTGCCATTTCCCTAATATTGTTTTGGAAACAGTTACACAAAGAGTATTTATAAACACGGAATTAAACAGTTCAAACAATCAGAACTTGGAAAACAGAAACGCAAAATCAGGAAAATTCTAACTATGTTTATGGAGTCTTAGTATTAACTCTAGAATATGTACTCGTGATGTGTTGATCCCTAGGGTAGAAGTAGAAAATATTCCAGGCAGAGGGCAGCAGAGAAGAACTGGGTTACTGATAATCTGCTGTGGCAAGCTGCAAACGTATTGCTGCTGTGATTCCCAGTACAAAAGAGCTGTGAGTGAGGTGCTCCTCACAGTGGAGAGTCAGCACTGACAAGGGCATGGCTTCTAAAGCATCCCTTATTAATTACACCATTTTGGAAATGAAACTGGCCAATAGGCACTAGCACCAATATATTGGCCTATAAATTCAAAGCCTCATGCCTTATGTGAACACGCAGGCATGTTGAGGGGCAGCACAAGGCTTGGTGGTGCTGAGCTCCTAGTTCTGAGGGCGTTGCTGAGGCCAAATCTTCCATTGTTTGCTCATTCACTCAACTCCTGGACCTGCAACAGGAGGAGGAGAGCAAGGGTTAAACTGGTCAGGCAGGATTTATGTCCTGCCAGGGCAGATGAGGAGCAGTGGTTTGAAACAGGAGCAAGGTAGATTTAGTTTTAATATGAAGAAGAAGTTTTTTGCAATTAAAGTGGTGAAACATTGCAACAGGTTGCCCAGGCATGTGAATGAGGCCCTGTTCCTGGAGAAATTCAAAATCAGATGATGTGTCTCTGGGCTTCCCAATCCAGTTGGAGGTGTCTGTGATCACTGCAGAGATGTTGGACAAGATGATCTTTGAGGGACCTTTCCAAGCTGATGGAATCTGTGAATCAAATGTATTTTCTGTTTTGTGGCTTTAGATTTCATAGAGCTGGAAAAAGCAAAGGCCTGTTTTGAAAATGCTTGAAGTTACTCACTGGAGTTTTTTTATATTGTGAAGCATAAGGTCGAGTGGGTAAGTAACAAGAGTTGAGGCTTAGTTCAGAATAACTAGAAGACCAAACATGGTCATCTTGATTACAACATGTCCAACTCTAGACTCAGAGCATCCCTAAATAGCATCATGACTTGTGGACATCTGTCTTGGATGTATATATGGAATTGAAATCAAATCAATGTTTGTTCTACCAAAATCCAAAATAACAAAGACAGGAAAATTGTACAGTAGCTTTGTGAATACCTGCCTATGAGACTTGACAATTTTCTTTCTTTGGCCATGAGCAACGGAATATTAATGATTTTGATACAACTTGATCTTGTCTTCTTTTTCCCTTTTTAAAGGGAAGTAAATCAATCTGAAGTCAAACCAGCCCATACTATTACTACTATTTTTATGTCTCTGAAAATCTGGAAGGAGTAAGATTATCTTATTCTCTGACCAGAAATTAGCATATACATCAGATCCGTTAACTGAATATATTCAAAACTAAGCAGGGCTTGGCACTAATACTTTGCATGTTGACATTTCACTTATAAGAAATAAGCATTTTTAGATCATAATTCATCTCAGTATAAAATATGACAAAAAATATCCATAAGTGATTATTTCTCTCTGTCAGCTGTAAGGGAAGCCTATTTGAGTAGTTCTGGTGTTGATATTTAACCTGGGTATGGCTAGGATAAGGGAATATAAATTTATCTCACAGCAACTGAAACAGGAAATATTTCAGAATCTGATGCATGTAGGGACTCTGAACAACCTTCACAATTGCATCATGCTGATTTTAAAAAGTGAATGGAAACACTTGGGGAGGCAGGAATAGTTGAACAGGGAGAAAAAGGTTGGGATTTAGAAATGTCTGGGGGTCAGAAATGACTCTGAATAAATGAGTAGAGAAAGTGATAGAGGAAATTAGTTATAGGTCATGCTGAAGAAGTGTAACATTGTACCCCAGACAATTGAGTAGTCATTTACAGCACTCATTCATCATTTCTATTTAATCACAGCACCTGAAGCATAAAAGTAAATGTCAAAGCAAACTTTAAAAACGAGTTAAATGCAGACAGCTGCATGACCTGTCCCATCATGCAGCCTGTGAGGCCAATTAGTACAGGCATAAGTTTAATAGATCAATTGATTTAAATGTCTCTTTAGCATAATTGATTGAAGATAACAATGAAATGCGTATTTACAACAAAAATTCCATATTTTTCATTTTACCTGACAAAGTTCTTGCTATCACTGATTTCTATGCAGTGTAACATGAGATACTGTCAAGTTAATGGGAGAAATATATTCTCTAAAAGATAGGAAAGAAGCTTTTCTGTATACCATAACTTGTTTTTCATGGATGGAGTGTAGAATCAGAGAAGCATAGAATCATAGAATGGTAAGGTTGGAAGGGACCTCAAGGGTCATCTAGTTCCAACCCCCTGCCATAGACAGGGACACCTCCCACTAGTACAGGTCACTCATACACTCATGCATGCAAGAGAGTAGCCTTTATTTAATTTATTTTCCATCCAGAATGTGGCATTCATAGGTGGGTACTTAACTTTATTTTTCACTGCTATCACTTCTGTTATATTAAAAGTTATTGCAAAAGGAGAGATAGAGATGGGAAGCAGAATGGACAATTAAGTTCTAAATATGGAAGCAGCTACAAGGGATTGGCATGCAGCAAGCGGAAATATTCTCTGTGTGATAAAGGGAGTGTGCCAGCCTCATAGGTTATATATTAATCAATTGCAGATGTTCATGCTTCAGAAACTCATATTCAAAACTAAGTAGGGCTTGGCACCAATGCTTTGTATGTTGAAATGTTGTGCCGTGCTGGAATCAGCTCATGAAATAGCTTGTTAGCCAGTATCCTGGAGCAACAAATACAGAATTAAAAATGTTCCATAGTCTACATCAAACATAGGCTACAATTTCTGAAAGAGCTGTCCTCTAAATTAATTTTAATAATTGTAGTCTAGAATACAGCTAGAAAGTGTAAACCTGAGATGAATATAACCTTCCAGAAATGGAACACGAAGCAAACAGACAACAGAACTTCAGACCGTACTTGTAAGTCTTGGTATTAAGTGAATTTCCGTGGCTTAAGTATTCATGTCTGCTAAACTTATTAAAAAGATAAAAACTCAAAAAAAACTCTTCCAAATACCTCACATTGGAACAGGAAAGTAAGATACTCAAAGCCAGTCAAGTTAGAAATAGTGAATGTGGTTTCCCGCTGCATTGTCCTTGGTGGGAAATGTTTGACATTCCTGTGAACTCAATGAGTAGATTTACTCACCTCCTCACAAGCAATCATTGCAATGCAGAAATAAAGATGTTCTACATACACACTAATCCTGAATGAATCTAGGATTAATAAGTCTACCTCCCAC